>JAXGGS010374385.1:6489-28798 GCA_035585475.1 Armandia brevis
GCTATATATACAGTATTATCTACAATGTAATGTAGTCGACCCCAAGCACCGAAGCAACCATTATATTCACACCAATGTAAGTAATATGCAACAGCTACATTCAGTATGAACAACAACAAATTTCAGATGTAAGATGTCCAGCAATTATATCTGTCAGAATAAAAGATACAGCTTTTTGGGACTTATTGGACAACTGCCCAATTCCTTGAACGATTATCAACTCGACATTTCTGTCTATCAGAGTTGTATATTAACGATGGCAAAACAGATTAATTAATATCCAGAGAGATTCTGCGATACATTAAACTAACTTTAGTAATAGTACGTCATGGTCTACCACAAAAAGCTCTAATACTGAAGACGGACAGGCTATAATTACACAGAGATCATGAGATGAAAGCGTTTATAGGATAATTGTAATAAATATATCTGGGACTTAAACCGTTCAAACAAATATCAAATATTATGAAGAATGTTCTTGCAATTGATTAATTGATTTTACAAATATAATCAAACTATATAAATGCTGGTTCAGTGGTTGATTATTTATACTACTCTACAAAAGCGACATATTTGTTTTCTATCATATTTATGATATATCGTTATGATTAGTCACCATTTCAAAGTACACATGTACATACAATATGACTAGATAAGATGAAATGTCCTGATTTGAGCAAATGATGAAAAGCATCTCTTTCCCGTTTTGCACGGTATCGTTTGCACCCATTGCCATCATATGGGCATTCACTAAGATATGTAAGTTAGAGTATGCGTTAATTACAATACAATAATATAATCTTAAAAGTCTCATGCGACCACATAGTTGCAATTACGATGAACTAACAGGTTAATTCGATCAGTAACATTCGTCTGCCTGTTTTATTGTTTTTGAGTTAAATGATTATGTTTCTATATTAAGCCATCAAAGCAATTCTAGTTGAACACTATGCAATCTTTTAGAGGAACTACTGCTTACATCAGAGATGTATCGCTACAGCACCACACCTGGTGCTGTACAATTGAGGTAGAGATTCAATTTGGAAATCATGATCGTGATGAGATGGCTTCTTTCTGTGAGAGAGTTCTAACAAATGAACATCTGTGGTGGCTACGAAATGTCGATAACTCTATTGACTCGAATGCTAAACTAAGGGCGAGAGACAGGATGCTCCAGTCAGCTTTTGGCACTTTTTGATTGTCCTTTCACTTCTGCCATATACTGACGGTGTAAGCAAGCGTTGTGTTGAGCACGACTGATGCTAGAAATCTCTGAGGAGCGTATTATGCCAGTCTCAAATTTAGGGAGATTTTTCGCTGAGTAGAGTCCGAGTTTGATGCCGTTCTGTATCCTCCGATTAGTGACGTGTTGACTGGGAAAAGGGTTGAATACTTTAGGGGGTTTCCTGCTGAGGGGGTTAAAACTAGGAGGACCATCCTCCGAGTTTGACCCAACTTCTCGTTGACTTTGGCTGACCTTGTGACTTTTATAGGTCAGCTTGGCGACGTACTGAGCGTTTTTGTCGGAGACAACGTCTGAGGTGGAAGGACTTTGGGTATTTATGCCGTTTTGAGCCTGTTGCGGTAAACCTAAAGCCACTTCCAGTAAAGTAGATTTACTAGCCCCGTTTTTCCCTTGACTGATAACCTGGTCCGATTTTACGATATCGTGTCTCTTTTTCAGCTCTGGATAAAGTCTTTGTGATATCGGTTGGTCTGAGACAGCATCTGTTCCATCTTCACCTCTGGTTGCTTCTCTCTCATCAGTCTTATCTTCATCTTTATTATGAATAGAATTACAATTACTGTCCAGTCCAGGGCTCTCCTCCATCTGCGAGTGCTCAGGACTCGAGGTGGATATCGCCTGAGGTTGACTGTTTTCTTTGTCGTCTACCTCCTCCAGTGAGATGAGATCGATCTCCTCTCCCGCCTCCTCGCACTTTGGCGTAGCGTCTCCGGGCCGGTGGGCGGGGGAGCGTGTGGGTGTCGTCTGCTCGGAGCGGTGGAGCGGTGACATGCTGAGGGCAGTGGGGCTGCTCAGATGCACCGGTGACAGGTTAGGGCTGCTGTCCGGGGTGACAGACGTGCGCGAGTTGGTATCTGAGTACACCTCGTCCTCCGGCTCTAGCGTGGATGTAGATGAACGCTCGGTGCCGACGGAGGAGACGCTGATCCTGCTGCCGGACATGTGGTTCTCCTTCCTCGTGTACAGGGGGGCGATACTCGGGGCGTCCACCACAGTCCGGTTCTTACCTTTACACATCTGTACCCCCTTCCTCCGCCCGATAAACAGGTGGTTCACCGCCACCGGCGATTCTATAGGAGCTATGGCGATAGCCTTAGGTTTGATAACCACGTGCTGGCCTCGGCCACCGTGAGATTTAGCATGATGTCGGGCGCTGGCAGCTACAACAGGAAAACAAAAAAACACGTCAATAAAGTCTACCAATCGATACCGATTCATCTTGCAAATAGAACAACTGGGTCAATAGGTAATCTCAGTGATCTTCGATCAAAAGAATGCACATGGTACACATCACAACGTTGGGTCAATAGGTAATCTGATCTCCGATCAAAAGAATGCATATGGTACACATCACAATGTTTAAAGTAGGTCATGGTTAGGAGGAAAGATGACTTGAGTTGACGTTTACCTGCAAGGATTATATGCGCCTGTTTCTGTCGCTCCCTCAGCCTTTTGTACTGATTTCTCAGCATAGTCACATCGAGGGTCATGCGCTCAGAATACGCGGACAGACCTAGATTTAATTTTTCAGGGTTTGCGGCGTACGCTCCGGGACTGGCTTTGGAGATGTCAAAGTTTGACCCGGATTGGCTTCTGTCGACGTCGGCTATAAACACGAGGGATGTGTGAGTATTGATTAAAACGTAGCGTTGGAATGTTAAACACGTAGTTTGTTTGATAAAAACTTTAATGTTATTCTACTGTCAGCTACAGGTGCGGGAAGCTGAGATCGTGTTACTGCGGGGTTTTTTTTACCTAGCGCTTTGACTTTTGACGGGGAGCCCGGCATGCCTGGTGGAAATATTCCCGTAAAACACGTGATGTTATCCATCAACTCGTCATCATCCATGTCATCCTCGTCGCTGAGGATTCCCTGCATGCCACGCCCATTCGGCCTGCGCCCGGTTGCCATAGCAGCGGTGAAAGGTGTGATATTGTATGTGTATTTTTCCCGTAATTCTGTCACTTGTATTAACGGGACCGGACCGAGTGTGTACACTTTCTATAACGAATAAAGACACAGACGAAGTGAACGATTGTATATAGATGCAATACTGAACATATCCACCCAACCATCAGACTAGCATCGTCAGGTACCTTGATTAACTCATCGGGATTTATAATGTTCTCGTCTAACATTTCCTGGGTAAAAACACCCATCGTTGTGTAAAATTCGTCAGCGCTATGGACTGCTAAAATTCGACTGCAGAGAATGGAAGAGATGGGAATCAATATCATACGGCAATGTCAGCAAAATGAACAAAATCGATAACTATATAGAGTTTCAAGCCAGTAATTTGATAGTATTTGCCTTTGTAATCTTCCCCATATGGCAATAGCAGATCTGAGCAGGATCTCTGAACCCTCGAGGAAGACCGAGTCCCACACTCTCAGCGCAGTGCTCTTGGGCAGACAAGTAGCGAACAGTGTGAGAAACCATTGCATAGTGAACACGTTCGTTAAAGGTGGCTCGTAATTAGCTCCTGCAAACACAAATCCAATCAAACAAATACGTGACAACTCCCCACACAAACACGGGAAAACTCTCCACGGTTATACAACGTTCTCATCAACCGCCCGAGAGATATCTCCAGATATTAATAATTCGCATCTGTAGGTTATGCAATGCAATGTCCGCGTACTTACCGGTTGTATCGTCTCTCGCCGCTGATTGAAGCTGATCGAGATGAGCTGAGAGTCGAGGCAGATGAGTCTTCAGTAAGTCTCTGAACACGGCCATGTCCACGGACAGGGCACGTAAGTTATTAGCGAAGTAACTCTCAGGTAATACGTTGTCAACAAGGAAGATCATCACCTGATGAAAGAGGAATAAATACTGACTGTGGCATCGCAATATTCTCCATATGTACCCGCTTGAGTAATTCTATACTATGACATTTACAAAAAATATTAGTAGGCACTACCAATTTCAAAATATGATTAGTTTACCGGTATTTGAAACGTATGTCTACTGTACGATATGAGCTATTGGCACATATTGTATTTGAAATTAATGGATCAAAAATTTCTACCGAACGATAATTTACTTTAAGAAAACCGACAGTGCTTCCTTAATTCGATAATTCATTATTGTTTGTACGCACCTTAAGCGCGTCATCCTCTCTCCTATCCACCACATCTAAAATGAGGGCAGCGAGAACATTAAAGCCCTGACAGTAGCCGACCCGCTTATTCCAGCGTGCGTATGCCAGGAGAACTCTCTTCAGCAGCGCTCTCTCCTCGTCATTGTCATCTCCACTAAACCCGCTACATCCCGTCCGATGCAGATCCTACAGAGCAAAGGATTATCACACACACATTTAATAAACTACGAACGCATGTTTTTATAAGGGAAGCACGCGCATACAGAATGTCCAAGGTCGTCTTACCTTCACGATTTGGAGACCTAATGTATTGTCGTCGGGATTGCTTCTTTCGTTGAACGCGAACTTTTTCGTTTTTTCCCAATCTAATTTCAAACTTCTTATGTAGACGTCAGCAAGAGCCAGCCAGACCTGCAGAAAAAACACGAGATTAATTTCTTCCGCTTCTGTAGTCCCTTTTCAGACGATTTCGTGAACAGTCCAACAACACTTGAAAATCGATGTACCAACAATTATTCCAAGAGCATCGTGTAACTGATAGGTTCCCGACACTGACCTTTTTTCTGAATTCCGGTGGTATTCCCATTGGTAAGCGAGCTACCGCCCTCATACCATCCTTCCATTGTTGAAAAGCACTCTCTCCGGGCAGAGGTTCTAAACTAAACCGGATTTTAGAGTCGACACCTGGAAATGAATAATGTAAATTGTTGAATGGCTTCATTGATACTTATTACCTTTGTGCTTAAGTCCTAATCAGAGAACTTAGAAATAAACAAACTTGAAAATATTTCCGAAAGTTCTTTCTGTATAGAAATAATCTCAATTTATACATTATTTTCGCCTATAATATTATTCTTGCCGTACTAAGTCACGATATGGTGGGTGGGGATATTTGAGATAGGTTAAGGTCGAGAACATCCTACATACACAAGGGATATCATATTTACTAATTACATACTGCTCGAGTAAATCATTGAATCAGGTAAGATGAGAGGCGTTGACGTAGCTTGTCTGACACCCATCGAAACATGAGAATGCCTAACCCAGTATGGGCGAATGACCTAATGAAGAGGTGTAAGTATTTAGTAACACCTTAAGTGTGATCTTACTGACTTGATGCTTGTTTATTTATAAACTAAACACGCGCGACCACAGGCGCACATTGAAGATCACAATAATGACGCCTGAATTCAATAAGTATTGATTCCTAAAATTAATCTTGAGCCATTTGGAGGAATCTAACCTTCAATCTACTCCACTAATGTGGAGTTTAGATATATTACATTTATATTTATGCTTAACACTGGAATAATTATCACACCATGTGATAATGTGAAGGGTATCGGCCTATGTGTGATATTGTTATTGATCGATAGAGAATGGACAAGTGTAGAGTATGATAACCACCCCGCTAAGGGACAACCGACACTGATACAGCCTCCCACTGTGTTGTTACAGCACACACTATACATGTATATATCCCGGCAATCATAGGCGTAACTCGCGCTATTACAACACTCGTGCCTGTCACTGATCATGTCGTTCTAGCTACGAAGTGATGGTCACAAAAACTGGCATCTCGGTCAAATGATGGGTAAGACTGTAATGTATATTAAAAACAAGCGGCGTATCATGTTTTATGCATGTCATACGTGTCGTGGCAACTGGACAATGATGTGAATGTACTTGTAATAATCGGGAATATGTCTGGGTGGATATTACTGCAAAGAATGCAGTAATTCCCATGACAACGATGTGTTAATTGTCGTATGACGTGCCGTGGCCGCCATAAATTAGCACGCCAGAGGTGATTTCTCACCTAAACGACAAACCGGTAAACATCTCTTATGAATCATAATGGTCATTGTCGTTGGACAATCTGGGTCATCTGCCTTTGTCACGGTCGCGTACAATACCATTTGTGTCTTCCGTTACATTTGCACTTGGCAGATGCGAGCGTATTATTTGTCATTCATGTGGCCTGTAGTTCGGCTGTGACTTAGTGTTGATCGCATATAAATCTTCAAGAAAAAACACAATGTAGACACTCACAGTAGAAGCTGTACGAGGTCATCCTTATGATTAAACCCATCCTCCAAACACACACTAAATCCTTATGATTTAGGCGAATTAAGCTTATATCTACGAGATCTAAGGCTTCGTGAGAGTGAAAAGATGTATAATCCTTTCAACGATAATTCTAAGCTGAACCTACATCAGACCAACGCCCAACATATTTCAGAATGTGTTAGCATGCATAGATTGTGGGGTATCGAGCAATCGAATAAGTCAGTTGACATATACATTGTGTGACTGCAGCTTGACTTTCCGATCTTAAGAGATTACACCAAAGAGTTGAGTGAGACTGGCCGCCGACTTGACGTGTACTTGCCAGTTGTGGGGTTTACATGAGTGAATCCCTCGTGTGCCAGAATCAATCTGATCTCCAGTTTATGGCCTTTACCGATCGATAATTTCGAACAGTGTAGATGTGAACTATCTCAAATCAGCGTTCCCTGCTCCGACTATAGAGCGGATGATAACGCTATCTCGTTTGACATTCAACCACTGTCTCTAAACGAGCGTTTGATGTACACGTACAAGTGTTTGATAAGAGGTCTGTTTAAGTACGGGCGTAAATAGTAACTGAGAACGTGTTAATGACGAGTTATTTACTGAGATTTGCTGAAATGGGCACGATTAGTCTACAAACCTGGGTGGACTAAATAGTTGGGTCTCCTGTTACCAAACATTGCAGATGTCAAGGTCCACCTTTGAGAACTCTCGCCGAAACAATTAATCGAATATAGCGGTTCGATTTGTAAATATCTCAATGTCTCGTATCCATCGGTTGTTGAATCTAGAGTGACGTATTTCTGGATATAACGTAATTTTGGCTGAGTTACTCTGTCTTGTTCCATGAAACGCAAACGAGTCAAGAAATATCAGTTTATCACTCCGTTTCTACGTCTTAACAGCGATGCTACCAGGTCTAGTTTATCCACGTTCTGTGCTGCTCACTCAGTTGGTCTGCTCTGTTGTCGTCGTGTACAACCATCTGCAACCTCTACTGGGGTCAATATGTTCTTCACTGAGCACGCTGTTTAACCCCAAAGGGTTCTCCGAGAGTGATCGACCTCCACAGACGGGAGAATCAGTCCTCTACACAGTGCACATCACGTGGGAGCAGTCTCAGTAACCGTGCGGTAAACTAGATGTGGTCACTGACTAAAACCTCCTAGAAATGGTCCCAGTTGCTCCTAGAAGCGCAGTATTGCGTCCATGCCTGTAGCTGATGACGCACGAGCTATGTCAGCGTTGTGAGCCGGGTCTAGCCGCGGCCTTGGGGACCTCTCTCTCTCTCTCTCTCTCTCTCTCGCTCTCTCGCTCGCCCACGCTACGGTCGCGCCGATCGATACGCACCCATTGATGATAACGCTGCCTTTGTTGGCATTCACTTCAGACCAAGCTCAACACAGGAGACACCGATAATTAATGATAATTTAATCAAACTCGTGTAGTAGTAAGGCATGCGATGTGCGCATGCTTGTCTCGGCCTGAATAGGAAGCGTTCACCATATAAGCGCAGCCATCAGTTTGCTTTAAGGGAGCTTGCCGTAAGAAGCAGCATCGGTGCAGCATTCTGATATCAGTGTCTGCGAGCGACGAGAGGTAGTATATCTAGCGACAAGACCAAAGTAGCACGGGTGAGTTACTTGTCTGTAGTAAAGAAACTACCAGCACGCTACACAACTACTCCGACCACATAATACGCGTGAAAGGTTATAACCGCAATCCACGTTGTGATCATCCACGAGTCTACACCTCGCAGAAGCTGGGTTTGCCTGTGAACATCACATATTTGAGTGAATTAAAGCCAGACAGAGGCTTAGTTGGATGTGATTTCTAATATATGATGCTCCCCATGGCGAGTCTGAGAGACACGTTAATTTAGTCTACCGGTATACGTGTATATATAATTGACGAGCCATCTCTACAAGAAACAAACTTTCACTACAAAGCCACAAGTGAAACGTCCCCCGTTGACACTATCGTACCATAATTCAACATCTTTTCTGCATCATGTATATAAAAATTAAAGCCGGTTGTAAATTATGTTAGCCTACATGCCGGTAAAAGTTATTGAAAGCACAACACACAAATACATGTAAATGTAAACTTTCAGTTCTCAGTAGGCCGTAAAATAAAGGATGGGATTGTTTTATAGAGGGCACACATATGTATTATAAAAAGGTTGTTATATTGCCTGTGTATACCGGTAAGGGTTGTCTGTCATTGTGGTTATTTACCTGTCAACCTCTGCGAGTCCCAAAGATCAGAGTCCAGCTACTAATATTGATTGATTATATAATGTAATAATCCAGCCTAACCAGACGACATGGTGGTAGGAACCAGACAGATCAACGAGAGAGTGATAGTTTGTACAACTCGGGCAAGGACAATCTCACGCACTACCAGTAATCGCTTGAATAGATGCGACGTTCATTTTGATGGGGATGCATATTTTACATTTCTGTCCCTTTTTCCAGCATTATGTTTTTTATTATTATTTTAATGTATAGCAAAGTAATGCAGTTTGCCAACCATGACATATTATAATAGATATAGGCGCAACTGCGAAGGCTATAGCTGACGCATCGCAAAACGAGTACACCTGTATTTAACAGGAAATGCAAGGATGTTGCTTGATGTAATTTTTCTGGGCATTGTGTGAATTTCTTTTCGTATATTGACGCTGATTTACTGTAAAGAAAACTTTACAACCAGCGTTAATGAAGTTTTCTGTTCATACATTTGATATGTATATCTACTCATGACATGGGATCAGGGTGAAATCAAATTAGTCAATATTAAATTGAATACTTTCAATACAATCTTGCAGCTGTCATTTCATGTGAATACTTGAGATTGGGTCAAGTTGACAACAGCCATCTTCGCGCTTGTGTGAATATCACATCATCAAAAGTCTAAGGATAAAGGTTTAGAAGAAAACAACATTCTCTGGTTGGGTTAGGATAACAACCTTTGATAAAGAACTTACGTCTCTTCAAGGAAGCAGCTTGTAATACAGCCGTGATAACCTCGCAGTTTTTATTAATTTGGGCTTTGCTCCTGTTGCGCCTTTTAATTTGACGGATGAGACGAGCCGAAGCCTGGGTGATTCGATGCTGCAGCTCTCTGCGTATGTGACGTAATTCAGCAACCTCTGAAACAGGAAAACATCGGTTAGGACATTTCATACTTGTTTTATCGGAATATTTTACTAGAAATCGATGATACCAGCTGTCACCAAATCATCACAACGAGAGCGACGAAATTCAATCAAATCATTTGTGTGTACATATCGATGATGTTAGCTGATCTAAGATAAAAAACATGAGAACACAATATCATAGCCAGTTATAGAACCCATGATGAATAATTGATATCAATCAGAATATGAGGACACTGTTGATGTACATGTATGAGTTCTGAAGATATCTAAAAACAAATGTAAAACAAATGTTTCATTGATATCCATTCGGCAACCCAATATGTTCTGTTATGTAAACTGATCTTATATTGTCCTGAATAAACAACCTGTACTGACAAGTTTATCATCAAATAGTGTGAATATAGTTGATCAATGTTCAGCCAAAGATACAAAGGCAACCATTCATCAGTGCCTGCCAAAACATGTAAATCAACGGAGTATAATTATGATTTGATGCGTACCATAGAGATCTCTATTGAGTAACCCTGTCGGAGATTGGATTTACATACATTGTGATACTTCTTGAATCAGTATGCTGGTATACGACATACAATTTACCTGTAAATGTTCTTTCAAAACCATCAGGTTTTAAAGTGTGTTCTTAAACTCTGATGTTAGAGGTCATACACGTCTATAATTTTATTTTTCAGAATCTCTTCCACGTAATGAAGAATCAAAGAACAATCAATACAATTATCATGTCGAGCTGCGGCTTGAAATATTACTACATCAATATCTGAAATGGACCACGATAAATTGATAAAAGCCATAAGGGATCACAGTAGCTAAGACAATAGCCTGTCCGAACATTGTATGACGCCCGCAGCTAAACAATTAGGTGCATGTACATGTACATTGATGACTAGCGAATTATTATCCACCAGATGTATATTGATTTTAAGCCGACTTAACTGAAGGTGACGTTTTAAATGACGAGAAACGTGCAGATGGAAATTTATATACACTATTTAACCATTCCTCTTTAAAATACCTAGTTTTGCTCTATCGGTAATTAAATGACCTAATTAATTAATATGACACATATTCACATGGGTTTTTTTTCAGCCTATGAAATATTTGTTCTTAAGAAACTCCTAAGATTTCGTTTGATTCACAACACAATGAGTGACACAGCAACTAGGCAGGATATTCATTATTCAAATTTGACTTTAAATTCCCCACTTTAAACTTTTATATTAAAAGAGCATGTAATCTACTTCATGATGTTGCACACATATTTGCCGAAAACGCATGCAAAAAGCATTAAACAGAGAAGTAATTTATATATATAAATGTCACGCTAATAAACCATATGGCGCACAAATGCATGCAGGATAATCTCATTACATTTCAATAGGATGTAGTTTTACTTGTATGTAGTGAGTTAAACCGTGAAACTGAAGCACTGAACAGCGAGGTGGGAGACACCTGTTGATCTGTCTATTTAATATTATCAACATGTGATGTATCGACATTTCCAGGCCTCTGTGTGTAGTAAATGGGGTGATCCTCGTTTGCATATGTTGCTGTTGGAATTATGCCTTCTGGCTTTATTATAGTTTATGTATTATCAGTTGTCATCGGTTTATTGCTATTTATCATGATAACAGAAGTAGATGACATATGCTCCGTTTCCCATCTTAACTCGTTTAAACAAGGTATTTAGCGACATTATAACTCATAAAACTTAATAACATTTGTATTCAATTTGATGAAAAAATCATCCCAAGCCACGTATTTAAATTGGGCGATTTACATGTCCATAACTACAGAAAGTATGCGTGGTTAAGGATGTTTACTGGATTATTGACTGTTAAGATGCCAATCCCATATCTCGATCACACATAGACCCGATTGGTTTGATTTCATGATAAATCAAATCTAGTTTATCTTGAAACATCATGACGCAAACAGTGAATTAATCCATATGTTAGATATGTTTTTTCAATATAATGATAAGTGAATGACGACATGCGTCTCTGCGATATCGAATCCATCAATAAGTTGTTTTAAGAACCTGAACCTGTAGACTGAATCAAGGTTTTCGACCCGCAACATATGGTATGATCCTGTTATGCCTGTACTTGTTATCAAATTATGTTTAATAGTTTTTTGTGTATTTTGATACTACCGATAAATCCCCTCTCCTGGGCAATAACATATATTGGGGATATATTTGTAATTCACGTGTTTTAGTAATATAAATTATTAAGTAATGCCACACAAATGTGATAATGATCAGCCACATCAGGACAGGGACTGGGCCCTGTGGTGCTCTTGGGTGGAACGGGTCATGCAAGTCTGCATCAAACTGGGGCTAAACATTATAATCTGGGTGAACAATTTTGATACGTACATGTTTTAGTGACTTGCTTGCAATAACTGGGAAATAGCATATCAAGTCAGAGCTCAGAACAAACAATACTCGAACTATGTGTAAGAACTGTGAAACTTCAAACAAGGATACAACGCAAAAGTGAAACTAAATTTATAATACCTTGATTGGCGAGGAATGATTTTGTGAGTCTATTGGAGTGTTTTTGTTCCAGTTCCAATTGGATCGAGTCATGTCGTCCAAAGAAAGCATCCGATGTACTGGAGATATCGGTGTAAGTGTCACTGTCAAAACTGTCCCTGTGCGGGGCATGCCACCGGTCATAGATCTCAAACAGTAGCCCGTCCACTATAGATGAGGTGCTCTCCTGTCTGCTGTGGTAACGTTCCCTCCTCTCGAAGGCAGACTCCACCAGCGATCTCAGACTGTCGTGCTCGTCCTCAAACACGGGAGTGGGAGATCCAGCCTCGGGGGAGCGGACAGTCGCTTCACCCTCTTCCTCCCCGGCAGACGCCATGTCTGATATGATATTAAACCATACCCAGCGAGAAGTTGTGATCCCCTCGCGAACGGTGGTCGGATAAACAGTGGAAATATAACACCACAACTAGAGCCGAACTTTTCACCAACTCCCGTTCCACACTATTCACACCAAAACATCCTGTGTCGCACACAGCCAAATATACCGCACAAACTTATCCTTCACAAACTTTTATGTCCTATTGATATCAACACGCAAAACTACACGAGTATTTCAGTAGGAAACCCCAACTGTCTCACGCTCCCAAGGAGATTTCAAGCGCATGACCAAGTCAGACGTTTGCATGTATGTATGTATGTAGTGACTGAACTTTTATAATAGACGGATCGGTAAATAGAACTGGGACAAATTTGCATATGACTGTGGCGCACTGTTGTACACAAATACACGTGGTATGGAGCTTGAACCCACAGCTGTTGCCTGCCGTGTCATGAGTGTATACACAGCAGGCATTTTACATTTTACACAATGCACGGACATCACTCAGGATCAAACATAATCCACAAAGATGACCTAGACTTGCATACTACATATAAAGAATGTATACGCGTAGTCTGAATTAAATTAATTCGTGACAATTATTAAAAGCTATGAAACGCATCAGTTACCGGGGTTACATTTCATTGTGATCTCTCACACAATGGTGGTAATTTGAATAACAAAGCCGGAAAAGCATAATTATTGAGCCTGGATTAAATCATGATGGTATAATTATGAACGTATGGTTAAATCTACTGCGTTCAGAAGCCCGCCATTACCAAGTGCGTTTTATGGACCTGTTTCCCGGGGTGTTTCCTCCATCTTATAAAATGGGCGGTTTCACGATTGCAAATCGTTTAAAAAGTACTTAACCAAAGCTACAATAACAAAAGTTAGCCCGAGTTTATATACGATATTCTAATTCCAGTCAACAATTACGAGTGTACAAGATTTTCTCACTTTTACTGTGGATTTCATGTTATTTATTGACACGGTCGCTTAACAAGGTAATTGGTTGTTTACAAACTGTGCGCTTGGCCTAGATTAACAGTTCGCAAAGTGGAACTCAATCTCAATCAAAACTGGGTGAAGTTTGTTTCTTTGTAACATAATATGCCACTTGAAGTCTAGCGCGTTGGTGAATTTACGCAACGCTACGTCTTAACTCACTTTCATTCATATTTGGCGCTTAGTGCACGCGTACCCTTCATCTTAAATCATGATTGGCCAAGATCATACGTCATGACGTCCAGTAACGTTACAGTACGTCCCATTCAGGAAATTCGATGCCGGATTGGTCGAGTAGCTCAACTCACGTGATTCTGCTCTCCATTCAGGTCAGCTGCAGCGGCAGAGCTCGTTTAGAGCCGGTGAGTCATGGTCGAGACGACCTGGCCCAGCCGGGAGGGGCCGGAGAGCACTAGAGGTACTCAGCCAATGGAATGAGCATCTTAATCTGCCAATGGAATGGGCATTTTTATCTAGAGCCGACGGGACTGAATAGATCGGCCCGATGTAGGGCAGAGCTGTTCCACTGGGACGAGTTGAGTCGCAAGAGTTGAGTGGGAGAGTTGTGCAGAGGGTTACCGGGGAGGTTTAGAGAGCTGTACAGAGATTTAGAAAATTGTGAAGAGGTATGGAGGGCGGTGGAGGGCTGGGGCAAGGGCTGGGGGATGAGTAATGGTCCGAGTTTAGGCTCGCTTTAGGTGCCGCTATTTGTCTGGTAATTAGAATCCCTCCCGGACGTTAGGGTCACGAAAGTTGGACTTTTCCTGCCTATTTATAATACCCTAATCAAAGTCCAGCTTGAGACCTTAACATAAAACAAGTTCGTCAGTGTGCTGTCGACGACGTCGAGCAGACACGGAACCCTTGTTCCAAAAAGACCAGTGACCGCTAGACCGGTGACACCATTTGGTATACTCCATAGTACATAGGGTATTATCACAATCGGTTGTTAAAAAGTCAATCAAATATCAAATATTAGTTTGAAGTGTAAAAACATGCGCGCTCCTCTCGTTAACTTAATTAAATTTATCTTAAATCGGGTTGAATGCCGTCTATTTCAAATACAAAACCATTGCTTTATGTATGATCATGAAATAAATAAGGTTTTTAAGCTAAACTACTGTGGACATTAGTAGTTGATCGTTTTACCTTCTCCAATCATCTGTAGTCCGTGACTATGCTGCTTCTAATGTTAAGCAAATGTTAGTGTCACACCTGCCCGGTACGAGGCGCTGTGTCTGGCATATGATTACTGACAGTGGCGGTATCCTTTGATGTTTGCAAGCAGGCATCCTTTTGAAGGAAACAAAACTTGGCACCTCAATTATATTTCGCGGTGATTTCTGATGAGACTTGCAGGCAAATTAGGCCCTCCCACTATCGTTCTCTTTGATTTTGATGGTGCTCCCAGCAAAGCGCATGCCGATAAGAGGAAAATTGACAGATGCTATTTCTACTACCAAAGTCCGATCGACAATTGTAAGATATCTACCAAATTGTGAAATTGATGATATAATTTAATTTTGACAAGTAACAGAATATAGTTTTGATTTGCATAAAACGGTTCCCCAAAATATCCCCAATAGATTTATATCTATTTCTATTTTGTGTATCCCCACTCCCTATTGAGTCAGTTGAACTCTGAAGCAAATTATCAGCAATATTATTACGGAAAAATTGTAACAAATTGTTCACTCTCTTGTCACTATCGATGCAGCATCTTCATCTCTTCAGGCTCTCGAGAACAACCGATTCATTCCCGCCTCTTTTTACCTGGAAGCGAGAGATAAGAAAAAGCGTGCACACTCTTGTTGATTATCTCGGTGTCTGCAGCAAGGTGAGGCCGCTACCTGGGGCTGGAATTTAGTTCTTCGACGGTTACCTAGCAACGGGGATTACTCCGCTATTGTTAATCAGGCGGCTGTTTGGCGATAGTAAATACACGGTCATCTAGGTGACCCTGTTCCATCGTTGCGTGTCGAGGGAAACTCTTACACAGGCCGCAGACCACGTGGTTGATTGACGCCATTTCAAAGGGGAATCCCTCACGAATTGAACGAGATTTGAATTGAGAGAGGGAGCACATCACATACACTGAACAGGTAGGTTTGATTAATTCTATTTCTGACCGGTGGTTGAGGTGCGATATCCAGCTACGGATGTTATATTCAGTGTGCTTCAGGCGGACAGGCAGGTACGCTTATTTTCCCGCGATCTCGGAGATTGTCAGGTTAGTAAACAAGCATTTCCTCAGACTTTGCCCGGTAAAGGCTGTCAGATTAGCTAGACGCGCTTAGTTATCGTATTTGAGATTGGTTAGATATATGTAGGTGCCAAAACATCGTTTGGTTTAAGATGGAAATGTGGCGCTGCATTCATATCGACAGTCACCGGTTTATATGGCTCTGCCAAACGGATTGTCAACTCTCCCGCCAAATTTGACATGAGCTGGCGTCAAAATATAAACATTTCTAGTTGTACAACATGCTTGAGTTAACAGCACGTGTGAATCGATGCTTAAATACAGTGAAAACACCTTGAGTCGTCTCAACAGTAGCCGCGTGTACTCGGCAATCTCAGGCATTGATTAAACGCTCGATACGTTCGGGCTGCATCGAAATAAATATTTGCACAGATTCGAGCTTTTAGGCTGCGTTTCGTCAGTAATTTCGGCATAGCTACCGCTTGTCCGTTTTGGCAACACAATACGTCAGACGACTCGCATGAGTGCACCCATATAATTGCAGACTGGCGATACGCAATAATGTGTGGGACAATATGCGAACGGTCAGAGGCTGACGAGGATGGGCAATCATGTAGAAATTCATGAATTATTCATTGTCTGAGCGCGAACCCTTGACCTCGTCATTAACACCTCTCCTGATGGCTTTTGTCTATGTATATATAGGCAGGAGATTGTTTCATCACATTATCCACATTTACTTGCATATGTGTGAATGTGTACGGATCCCTGCCTGCTGGTTTACACACATGGTGACAGCGATGCAGAAGTGATGTGAGCATTAGCCACGCCCTTCGCTTGAGCACCGCGAACGCCATCATAAAAATGTCGAGCATCTCACATGATGCTGAGCTAGATGAGGAACACAGAATCCCACTCTCGATCGACCAATCAAAATAAATTGTGAATGGCATCTCATTTTGAAATACAGCCCTCATATTAAATGAGAGATGAATTATGGAAATGGAAATAAAATCGCAACTGAAATATCAGGCTTTTAAAGTTTAACTTCGTGTTCCGTTCAATTGAAAATTTAACTGACTTTAAATAGGCGATTCAGTGAGTATCATCGATCACTTTCTTATCATATATAATGTTCTAGGTTAGTGGGAGTTACATATATTTGTGCACGCAGTTCTCGCAAAGTTGTGTCTCCGAAGTTTTATTTTCTCGTATGCCACCTTTAAAATCAAGATTAAATATTTCTTGACATATTTTTATGATGTATTGCGCACTTGTCTCGTGTTTGACTAGCTCCCAGAAGAGCCTATTAATCTATTCCAGTTCATACACATAATTGTTTAAAATCGGTATATCTTTTTCTGGTATCACGAAATATGCTGCCATTGATATTATTGTAATGTTTCCCAGAATATAATAAGGTTCTAAGATATTGGAAGGGTATTTTACACTCCTCTTGAATAACAAGAATTAATGATGCACGATCTCTAATCGAGTTATATATGTTTTTACTGGTGGAGGCAATTGTTGTTGATTTCCTAGCCGCTTTATTATTATATATGTGTCTCTGCCTCCCCTCGGTACCTCCGAGCTTGTTCTGGCCGGGCGATGCTTTACACACACGAGAATTGACTCCGGGCGCACATTGATGCTCTGAGGAAGCCACAATAATGCAGTCTGTGAATAGACACAAAATTTCACCGTCCTCGATATTGAGCTGGAGAAAGAAACAGGAGCGCTCGGTGGCTCTAATCCTAAATTAGCATCTTTGTCAGACTTTCCCAGCCTTTCGTTGCCAATCATTGTTATTTTGCTGACGGGCCCGACGGGTTCGGATTACATTTTCTTGTGCTAGTGGCCGGAAATTTGATCCTGAGTATCAGCTATTGTGCCGTGGAAGTAAATCTTTGTTTTCTCCTGCTGCGAGCGAGAGCTCGAGTTCATCAGCAATATTAAACTCACCAATCTGGGAATGGATTTTGTTTCATATTGGTATTGTTGTGTGTGAGCGAAGGGCCGCCCTAGGTGTAACGTACATTGTAACATTGTGATGTGGAGGATTTCACGCACGCTGGCGAACGACAGGGCCAGACCTCCCCGTCTTCCGCCTCATCATCTCCACACCCAGCAGCAGCAGCCGAGTCATCAGTGCCAGCCTCCGCACCTCAATCAAACATTAATTCACCCCTGTAGCCTCTGTGAAAGCTAAGGCGGGGGTCTCTTGTTACCCCACGCGGACTGAGTACACCTTTAGAGTACAGTGGTAGGCACGCCCCAGCTTTCACTGACCACCCCCATTCAGCCATCTTAGAATGGGCCGATTGATCCGTGCTTTGGGTATCTGTTTTCAATCAGTCGTTATATCGGTAAAACGAAGCCTAAATTATTTGCTTCATTTAAGCCTAGTCCAGGTTTCCATTTCCAAACGTTTGGTCGATATTATTAAAGAATGTCCTGAAATTGGTGCGGATGTAAAAAGTAAAACTGTCATCGTCGCCTCTTTTTCCCATCAGCATGTGATGTGTTTTTATTCTTTCTTCATTCTCTAGTATCGGTAATGCTATCGACGTATATCTGCTAGAATTGAAATGCAATCAATATATATTTATCTAGATGGTAACGCAGCAGTAAATAATATAAGCATATAACACACAATTGTTTACTACCAGGGTTTTTTCCCATAATCTGTAAATAGAGCATTGAAGTAAATTAGTCGACCCACTTATTCACCTCAGCTTTAATGTGTGCAGGTATTTATCTGAAGGGGATGGGGGCCATTCTTTCGTTCATTTCTTTTCATGTGAATGAAGTACCCCCAGTCACACGGGTATGAGTAATAGTTCGGGGGGAATTTTCTTACCTAATATACGCATTGCTATCCGTGACTTCATTCGCTATATTTGCCCCGTAAACAAACAATGCTGCCGTGTACCATGGTATTACTTACTGAAGGTGCAGCATGAGGAAACCACAACGCTGGTTAAATAAGTCATGTTTTATGAACATGTACACAATGTTACGTGATAAAACTAGCGTGTATTACCAACGCTGGCGGGCGGCCTCTGGCTTTGCTGCTCATCTGAGCACTAACGCCAACTGATGCTTCTGTCTCATCAGCTTTGACAGGTCACCTTCGTGTCCGTGAATGCCAGCGTCTGTTATTCTCGGTAAATTGTAGTCTCCCCGCCTGATTGATGCGAATTGATTTCAATTATCTCTTGACATTATGCAACACGATCTGCCCCCAGTGATTTCTTTAGTTTCGACAGAAGAGTCGTCAGATGTTCATTCATGGCTTACAAGGCGAATGACGTGCGCGGCAATCTCTTGGGGAAAATGTTTAATGTTTCTTTCCACCCCTTAATCTGCCAACGGCCCGGGGAGAATTTGATAAATATTGTGGCCGATTGATCAGATTATGACGTTTGAATGGTGAATCTGTGGTCTGTCGTGTCGAGCCTTGTCGGCCGCCGAGATGATGCGAGATGAAGCTGGCGGACAGATGCGCAAGGCTAACTATGCATGTCCACAAGTTGTCAGAATTAGCTGAGCATGCCCCGCCTGGACACGAACATCTCGCAGATATACGCCGGATACAACCAAGCACCATCTCTCCGGGTAGCCACTCTGTGGGAATGTCACCCGCCTCACAGCATCCTAGCACGACTAATTGTTACCTTCTACGCCCTGCCGAAATTGACCCCCAGCCCTCATCTGACAATATAATAGCTACCTCGGTATGGCCAACATTTCTCTGGTGATTGCCGGCGGCGATGACTTTGATGGTAAAAGTCGGCGAGAGTAAATGGCCTGTGGAGTGACCAGAGCGAGAGAAAGGAATCTCACACCTGAGAGACATCGCAGTGACTTGTCAATACGAAACGTTGCGGGGCACTCATAACTCATTTACCGACCTACCTGACTATAACACTGGGTTTATGTTACACGGGGCTTCTTCAGCTCATACAGACCAAGTGATGGTTAAATTGAAAAATTACAGGTCTCTAGTTGCCCGAAGATAATTCAGTAATTTTGCTCCTCACAATTATGAGAGACATCTCCATTACCGTCGTTAACCTTGTTTAACAGATACGCTTTATTATTTTGATTATTTAGCGTGTCTCAACGATCGTCCTCGCGTTTCTGTTGGTAAATCCATCCTCTCGCACGCAGCATTTTTCCTGGGATGTAAATGAGAGATTCTTAAGTTGACATGACTCATTTTTCAGCACAAACTGCTGCACAGTCGGCGGATAATAATGGCTCCGACATGTTGGTCTTGTAATAAAGCAGAGAGTAGATCGAGTTTGCGTGTGTAGGACCTATCATTACTGCCGCGTTCGGCTACAGTTCAAGTGCCGTTTTAACCCGAATCACCTGTTAAACTCAGAGCTAGACTCATTCGGGTACATTTTGTTTGATTATCTTTACTCGGGTCAATCTTCAGTGTTTACTCAGTCGTTTAGTAAAATACCAGATCAAAGCCACGTCCTGTTGGCGTTAATCTGAATGACGTTATTTTCACAGCATATCAGCAGGTTCATGTCGGATCAGACTGAGTGTATCCAAATGCCACGGGACAGCGCAGACAATACATATCTTTACAAAACATTGTCCACCTTTATGGAATTGAAATTATGCCCATGGGCCCGAATAATGATTTTATTGAACCACCTTTGTGCCGATGCCTGTTTACCCTGAAATGACCATTTCCTTTGATGACCAAGAGATGGCTCCCAACATCGATCGGGGAAATTCATTGGTCAGATTTCGCTTCTTTGTTGTCGGGTATATTGTGAGACCCCCTATAGGCCATCAACTCAAGGTCGTGGAACCCACAACCGAGGGTTAGCTTTTGTGATAGAGAGACGGGCATCGTGGCAGCTATGTAAGGAATGTTCGCATCCCGAATCTATTTTATAGTGGTGGTTAGTGTTGCCTGCGCGTCAAGGTTAACCCCCGGTGAACTGTCATCTGCCCGACATATCTTCCTAACCCCCGTCAGGTCATCTGCGCGACAGACCATCCGATCCCCGTGCACAATCACCGAGCAACAATTCACCGTGGTGAATCATCAGTTTAAATTTAAGTTTTCGATTGTGTCGGCATAGGTGACAAAGGAGGAGTTTCTGTGAAATCTACGCTTCGCTTGTCACGATTTATGAGGACACTGCTGCAGCACGTCACTCGGTATACCGCTTGTGTAACTGTTCTAGTTATATATCGGTTACACAAATCGAAAGTTACGAAACGCTCCATTAGTATTAAACTAAACAAACGACGCAGCTACGCATGCATTTCTTATTCACACCGTATTTTATCATCTTCACGCCTACGTTTAGGAGTTTTTGGTGGTCATGTGAATAATCTCTCTCCTGAAGCTGTCGAAATGATTCACGTTGACATATACCGGGTATTGTGCGGACGTGAAGCTACCTGACGTGATTCTACCTAAGCACGCGATACATATTTGTGGGTTTAGGACCATTAACGTCCGATTGCGATTATTTTTAGCTATCTGCGGTTGGGACACATCAGTCAACATGCGCAGATAAGCGAGCGTCCCCAATCTAATTTCCAGGATAACCCTCTCCTGGTACGGACTTCGCCCAGGTGGCCGCCACAAGGAAAACAATAATCACACTGCGCTTAAAATTCATATTCAACGTCGTTCTAGAGATGGGAGCGCCCACGCGGTATCGGTAAAAATTCCCCGCACTGATATTTCTGTCGGCGGGGGGAGTTTTACTTAATGCGCAGCCGCGCCCGCAACAGTAACAAGTATTCACTCACGGCTTAAATATTCTAGGAGAGTGACACGGCACAAAATTCCCCGCTAAAATCGATCGGGTGATTGATTAGTCTGGTGCACTTTCCGTCGGTGGATCCCGATTATTCCAATCATTGGCCAGATGATCTCGGGTGTAACACACTCCCCCCATTACCTGCTCGGAGGAGAGGAGATTAAAAGCTGCGCGACCAGAGCCCTAATACGACATAAGGCCTGGGGAGATTCAGATAACTCATATCATTCATCAGCGAACAAACATGATGAACTGGGCATACATTAGCCGCTCTATCGCTATTGTTGAGCTATTTGTAAACTAAAATTACCTGATCAACGCTGATTTTATCACGCGTTCTTGCTATTAAGTGATATTGATATCAGGGGCTATTTCTAATTAAACACATACACTGCGTAGTTCACACAATTAATCATGTTGTTAAGAACTAGTACCACGGTATTCATCGTACCCCTCTCTTTATGTGCGACTGAGTACGGCAATTTGTCAAAGAAAGTTATGTTGACTTTTCTTCTATAGGTATAAGGTAAAACGTGGAATGCTCTTTGCCACTAGCGATACTCGCGCAAACTTGGACTCGATCCAAGCTAATGAATTCAGTTGCCTTGTTTTTCGTGATTGCTTATAACTATTGTATGAACTGCATGAAGTCGCTAGGCTTTATAGCTGATGGTGATGATAATTCAATAGCGTATATTTGCATCTACACATTATGTTACAAAATATTTGATCTATTAGATTACCGGTTTTCCCAAGGTTTATCTATTTTTTAGCGGCGGCAGACATTTTAACTCACACCTGGCTAATTCCAAGG
>JAXGGS010374386.1:0-12813 GCA_035585475.1 Armandia brevis
GTATGTAATCCGAAAAATTGAATATTGGTGCGACGCTGGAACAGGTAAATTACAAAATGACATTGATTTATCAATATCACACGACAGCGCATAACACACATACCATGTGAAAAACTGACATTCTAGCCATTCTGCAGAAAGCCTGGTAACGCTGGTAAATATGATACATATCCTCGCTGCACGTATGTAAAACAGTAGCGAACAGGTACGGCTGTACACATTGAGCACATTGCGAGTCACTTGAAGTGTAACAGGCAATTGTAGAGACAGTCTGCCTAGGCGTTAGTCGTGACAGCACTACACACTTTCAAAATCACCACGAGTATTTAAGCCCAAAAAGAAATTCTCTTCACTTATGTCGGGGGACTTTTTCGTGCCTGTTTCTCACAAAGGAAGACTACTTCCATAAATGTTTTACAAGACAGGAGCGGTGTGGGCGGTTCAGCGAAATACCGTGTCAAAGTTTTGTTCTACTTTGTAAAATGTTCCCGTACTAGTGATCAACCATACGATTCCTAAGCCTTCAATTTTTATGGCCACCGGGGTTTAAATTAGGCTGTTAAAAAAACTTAATATGCACGGGAGTTATGATTTGATCAACCTCAAAATGCGTATACAACCTTCGTTCTTGAGAATTACCGGTACTAAATATTATAGGAAAACAAGTACGTGTATACATATTTATGCAAATAACAAATTATATACCTATTCGGGACCGGGTCGTCGGTGTAGCCGGTATTTATAAGTACATGTATATTTCGACTGAATAAATGAAACGAAGTGGGTTTTTTTCAAAACCATTCTTTTAATTTAATTAAATGATAACTTAATGATGGTGAGTTCAAACACTACACAGCCAAATGTTGTTGTAAAGTAACAATACAACAATCAGAGATCATATACACGTAGTATAAATGTATGTGCTCGCTAGTAATTATCAACTTTGATCAGTTTGATCAGTGAATTGTGTCCATAATAACGATAAGGAATGGACAGTGCGATGTATTTACATATCGGTTGTGCACTTATTAATATATATCCTAAAAAAATAATTGCCTCATGATCTTCCTGGTGTCAATAATTCATAATCAATTCATCGGGATCAAGAGATGGTATACGCGCATACAACGGAAAATCCCGTTCACAATTAATCATAAATACCATCAAACTGTTGGTAGCATCACAGTCAGTGTCTTTTAAATACGCACAGCTCGGTGCACACATGGCAGGCACAATGACAGATGCAGGTACAAAACAAACGGGCTTTCGTACATCTAGGCGTAATAATGAAACTGGAGCAGTTGTCATCAAAGTCCTCAGCATCCAGGGTGCTAGTTTTCACACATCACGCACCGACTCAGCATGGCTGTGTGTAACTGCCACACGAGTGATGCGGAGAGGCACGACGCTATTGGATATCAATAACCAGACAAGTTTGCCATCATCAGCAACGTGCCAGTGATATTTCATAATGCTCGATTATGGTGTTTTGTTAGTGTATTGATTTTACACCATTTCTATAATCATGTTCACGACATATAAACATGTGTAAACCTGTGTATGATATTACGCGGGTATATGTGATTCGCCGGGTTGTCGTCAGCATGTGCGATTTAGATTGATTTAAAGCTTCACATATAGTAGGTCGTTTTTTAACAACTGGTGCAGATGAGTCCTCCGTAATAACAGTAATTATAATTAGGTAAAGCTGGCCAGCACCATAAAATCTACACAACGCAAACATGATTGCCATGCTACATGTGTACCACAAGGTGCTTAAAACCGAATGTGTTATCAAGTCCTATCGCTGTATGTTCAATAAGATGACTACCGGTATACGTGCTTCCGTTACTGAAGGTGCCTATGATCGTGATAATTTGGATTATGGACAAATAATCATAATGACAACATTAGTTGAAAACCCTGATTCTGGTGATACCCTCTCCGGTGCAAGAGGCACAATCGATATAGACCTCTTGTCTCTAATATTGATAAATTCGTATTTGCCAACATCTGCTTGGTATCGATGATCAAAATAATGGTGAATTACAACGCCTACATCTCCTTGTCATTATACACAAATGTAGATCAACATAGGTAAGGCGTGTTGTTCTGTGGGACCCACTGCAGGTGCGCTTCGTGGATGTCTAGCGTTAGGATCCCACAGGCTCTGATTAGACGCAGATGCTCGAAATAGGGGGAATATAAACATAACAGGTGGGAAGAGCTGTATTGAAAAGCAACTAGGTAGCATCTAGGGGAGCTTTAGGGATACCTGTGTGGGATACTAGCAGGTTATTGCACGGGTAAACTAACAGAAGAACATACAGCAAGTTTAATTGATTACGGTAGCTTTCAGCAGCTTTATGATCTCATCCAGTGACTAATCTGAATAGACAGCTATCTCATATTTCTTGAGTCATGTCAACCAGTGGCAATAACTCAGGCACACTATATAGTGTGTACAACTCATTCCATGAAAAAACGACATTGCCAAATATCAATGGGCACATTCACTGTAAACATGAAAAACACAGCGGGCCTGGTTGTAGGCCCTGGACTTCACTCAAAACTGGCACACATTCCTAGAAGGTCATACGATCTCGACCTCAACCTGCTCATTCTTAAGCAACCGTACTGTGAAGATGGTACATGCCGTGTATGCATGCCAACCATAGCCAACGCTGTAGCAACAGTACTAGTAGCTTAGGCACTATGTGCCCTATGGGACTGTACCTGTTACTCGGCAGTGATTACATGCCTCGCAGTGATGGTAGAGAATGGAATGAAGAAAGCATGTAAAATAACTTGTACAAGAGGCACGACACGTTTTTTCTCTTGACTTCAGAGAAGGTGTAATGAAGCATCCCTGGCTCCCTTTTGAACTAAACGGGGTTTACCTGTGCGCTTCGGGTACGTCATTAATCTCAGGTGGTGGCCACAGGCTTAAGATTACCCATGAATAGCTTACCGCTATATTCTGTAGTCTGATCCTTAAAATCACAGGCGAACTACGAATTAATTCATGAATGTGAACTGACTACTGGCGCAAAATGACGACTGATTCTATCATTATGAAATTCGACGACTGAATCAGCGATGTTGCAGCCGATTCAGTTAACGTGGTTCATCGCCTATATTTTTGTTGATGTCGACAAAACAGGTATAAAACTAGAACTGATCAGATACATAAAAGCCCTAGTAAACCAGGCAGTTTAGATACAACTAGATTAACCTCCAGTTGATCTGAGCGCGGGGGGATAACAAATGGGAAACACAATAAATATCAAGGTGTGGCTGGGTGTGTCAAGGATTTACAAAGGTTCATTTAGCAAATGTTGAGTCGCCTAATGCTACTTCTGGCAACTAAGCATCCCTCCTAGTCATAGATTATGTTATTAACCAGGGATTAAGAGCAGCTCTTGGATTATCATACGCCAATTTGCTAGTAAGGCTCAGCCTCTCTGAGGTTTAACCCTCATGTTCATCAGTATTGCTTCGATTAAATATAAATCGATGGCCCAGTATATTTGTTCGATATGAATATGAAACAGAGCTGGTAACATATTTGCGTAAATATGGGTGCGGTTGATGTGATATTTAGCCGGTGATATTGAAAGATCGAAATGGTGGTAAGAATGCAATATACAGGGACTTCGTAATTCAACATATACGCTGTGTGTCAGAAATTCTTAATCTAGTCCATAGAACAAACCACATGGGAAGTAAACGATGTCGTGCAGGAGGTTCTGCGTTCACCGTTTCTTAACTGGACCTCAGCTTCATCCTCTATTTTTCTAACTGTTGTTCCTCTGCAGCGCAACTCCTGATTGCAGAGCCAGATCCCAGCGGATGACACATGATTAAAACACACCACAAGTGTGCCTTTGATGGTGGGAGAGATTAGGGATACTAACACTCGAGTATGCTGATATGTCCCCATCGACACTGAAGCTTTAAGTCACCCAACATCACAATACGACATGAGCAACCGCCAAGGTTTGCACCAACCCGTGACACTCCTAATCCAGAAATGGCAAATCCTTTAAAATTGTGTTTTATGCCAGCAAGTTTACTGCCCGTATATCATTATATAAAGTGTCAGAGAATGACTGTCGAAGCTGCGGTCCGCATGGTTCTTGCCATGGAAAAATGCGAACATGTTAAGCCGGGGGAAAGTGTTTGTTTGATAGTTGATACAAACGCTCTCTTCTCCCAAAACTTGGGAGAGTTAACCGGTGAGTGCTAGACGCGGTTGTGTATCTGAGCGCCAGGCCACCCGTGAACAGGTACAGATATAAACAATCAACGGGCCCCTTTGACATCATAAACATAATTAACAGCGCCCGTCTATCGGGGGGATCTCTCGGCGTGTTACACCTTCACTGTTAATCCCGAACGCCCGTCTGCACAGCATGAGTTTTGATAAACTGTATCGCACCTCTTTTAGATTTCAATCATAAATTGTTGCCTAGAAGCTTGACTAATCCGCGTGTAATCTGCTCACTAAAACAGAGCGCCACCAACAAGCCGCAGAGCGGAACTAACACTAATGAAAAGCGGTAATCTGAAGACGCTGTGTAGACATGGCATGGACTAATGCAACTCCAGTGCAACGCATGCAGCCGACCGTAGTGCCTACAATAACGACTCCTTTAAACCGTCTGAAGAGATTAATTCATTTACTTAATTATATCGGCGCCAAGGGAGCTAAACGGTGCAGTGATTGAACCAGCTTATGAAATGTGAGCGACTCTTGGGGAGGGGCTGATGTACATGTATTAATCAATGCTGTAGAGGAATCGTGCTCAAGAGCCGAAAAATCACTGTCGTGTTCGACGGTGTTTCTTATCAACAGAATTTATTGTAATGAGTCTCGCTTTAAAGAGCAAACTTCACCACTGCACGCAGTAGGTAATATCAATGGTAAACCATTGGTTATATGTACAGCAAGTCGAACCACTGGCATTTGACATCTGAGTCAATATTACGTTCATGCTCATCTACTCGCTCGAGCAACAGGAAACCTTAGATTACAGTTGAATCTCGTATGTCGCCCGATGTACATGTATATACATGACAGGTGTGTACGTGTAAATCCCAGTAATGCATGCGTTGTAACCTTTTCAGTCCGTTTCCACACATGCGTCTCACGCAAAGCATAACCGATTAATACAAAAGAATCACACAATCGCATATCATATAATACGTGCAATTATTTACACTGAATAGAACGATGTGGGTCTAATTGCTAACGATTTGCCTCAGCTCATCGGGCGGTCAATTTAGCGATTCTACAGAAATACACTATAAGCTGTAATGGAAATCTAGCACTGTCAATATGACCTGTATTTCTGGCGACAAGAGGCTAAGTATATAAAAGCAAATATCGGACCACTGAGTCTGACATACGTGTTGTCAAAGGTTAATATTTGCGTACCAGAAGAAAATGCGAACCAGAGATCACTGATTTTAGCATGATGTTACACAAGTTAGTAACACAAATCCATACTTGTATGTATATGTCATGCTGATTTTATACTAAATGACAAGTGTAAGGTATAAAGAAACAAAATGAAATTTAACAAACTATCCATAATACTAATTAAAATTTATGCGCCTAACTAAAGGTTAATTGTTTTAACAGGTGGTTGCACACTTTTTGAAATTCATCACCCGTGATAGGTTTGAATATGTCTACTTCACTGACTCTCTGATGTGTAGAAATAGTCCCCAGAAAAGTGTTTAGCAAACAGTTTAACAGATAATCGATCCGGTCATCAAGCTGTGCAATTGATTCCCTTGTATATTCTATTATTTGATACTAATGACAATCAGAATTGATATGTTTGTACGGTTTAACAGTCGAATATTTTAGTTTAATTCAACGTGTCATCATATTCGTAAAATGTATGTCTTTTGTAAAAAGGACTGTACTCAAGCTACTTCATATGTATTTTTTTCAATATGGGGGATGACAAACACAATCGATTCAGATTAGTTCAGATACGAATGAACATGGCACGTGTGGTTAACAATAATGGAATGTTAGCAGGTCTAGTTCACACTAGAAACAGGTCTAGCGAATGTGAACCAGATATAAACAAGTACAGAAGCGGTAGTGCATCATCATATCTGATTGTCAGTGACAGCAGCATTAACTCAGAGATGCTCACCAGCAGCAGATGTCGGCCTGACCACCACAGTTGGCTCTCTAAATGAGCGATTTGATCAACCCCAATGCACACCAACAGGCTAGTATGCCTTGTTTTTTACACAACATGCCCAAGTTAAAATAGAGAGATCAGTGGCGAATAAAGAGGGCAACGATCAGGTTCACACTTTGACTTTAACACAGCAGAGGCACTGCTGACTGGAGCAAACAGCCAGCGTTACAAGCTAGCTGTGGCACCGGGAGAGCAACTGTAAAATACTCACATCATCCCACTTGATGAACTTGTTCCCCTGTGTCAGGGCGGCTGGAACCTCCACCGGCTTCAGTTGGACCACATGGACACCCGGGCGTGCTCCCGCCATCGTTAGAGTTTGTTTAAATCCAACTTTTTCGTCTGGTTTAGGTTAAAACTTTGCAGAACAATGTGATGGCTCCTCGGCTGTAAACGCTCTCGGATTTAACAGTGTGAGTTCCCTAGCGCCGTGGACCAATACACTCGGTGCTCCGTGAGAGGGTTTCAGGCGGCGGACCGATACTCGCCATGTTTACATCGATATACATAGATTTACGTTTTTATTTGGGCTAGAAGTATCACTCATGATCAGAACGAGTGATTTATAACGGTTGAAGGATCGACGAATCGAGCGATAATTTTCTCGAAATAAATAACGTGCTGGTCCACCTAACTCACCCTTTTCCTAAGTGAACCCGTCCAGCCCATGATGATTGGTCATGTGATTTATACAACATGGCGAAATGTCAACACGGAGATTTGACGGAATGACATTTCAGGCAATAATTAAGCAATTAGTTCGCGTTTATTGATTAATGAGACAGTTCTTGTTGCTACATTAAAAGATACACTGGCATGAAACCTTTCAAAAAGTGTTATAATATAAAACTGTCACGACAGCTTTACATAGGAGTTTCGTCCGTTAGCGAACGAGCGCTCGCTCACACAAAGTCGTGCATCGCATTTGCAACCAGTCGCTAGAATTTAATGTTGAATGGATTTCTCCTATCTATCAGGCTTTACCAGCATCTTGGAGATGTGTCTCGTTTCCCCGTCGGGCTCCTGCCTTGGGTTCATGGTGTGACTTTGTAGAGATGTCTAGCCTTCGGTTGATCAATATTTTGACCGCAAAGATTTCTCCCACCCAAGGGGGTTGTGGCAGGACACGGCACGGATAGGGACATCACAGGCTACATCAAAGCAACCAATTTGCATAACGTGAACAACCTAGCAGGAGCTAGAGGTATACCACCATGTAAATCATTATTGGTGGACCCGCCAAGTCTCTCGGTTTATTTCAGCTATTGTTAAACCGATTTTGGAAGTTGGAAATATATATCTGCTCAAAATATAGCTAAATATATATTCAAGCTATGAACTATGGGAGCGTAGGTCAGGGACTTTTGTATATACGTGAAACGAGTTAGAATGTAAATTATCAATTGCTTAACTAGTGTCATATAAATCCATATCCTATTGGGCTACTTAGCTACCGGTAGTTCTTTTGTACTAAGTCTAATAAATACAACATACAATGTGAGAGCGACGACAATAAAAGTGCCTACATTTGTAATTTGAGGATCACTTTAAGCTTTAGACACCCAGTGTTTTGATTCGAAATACAAGTGTATTATACTAACCTGCCTAACCGTAGGACGGCCCGATATAGACAATGTCATGTAGATCGTGTAACAAACCATTTTTTACAGATTTTGTGGAGTACTTCGATCAGGGAAACAATAACTTTACCGGCCAACATTTTTAGTGTACATTTTTAGTGTACATAGTGTAACTTTTTAAACACACGAGATCTTTTTGTGATTACAATATGCATGATTTCGCGTAGTATATATAGCTGTAGTATGCCCCAAGAGTGTGTTAAGTAGACACATTTATACATGCTATTGATGTGATTAAAAGGAATCGGTCAGGCGTCACCAGATCACATCCCCTGTTTGTTTACTACTCTCCTCCTCTGGTGACACAGTTTTTTCACTGTATTTTATAACGCTCCGATGCCCACGTAACCGCCGCAATTCTTTGTGCGGTAAAACTTCACTAAATCGCTCTATGATATATTCAGCACAAGTCTACGACGTTACTTCGACTCTTAAGCAACACAATGTGTAGCTATGTGTTTTATCGGCGACGGTTCAGTTATTTGGACGATTGTTTGAGCTAGCACGAGTAGCTGTATTATATTACCCACAGTATCCGGATGTCAGAGTGTGATACTTGTTAATGTCACTAATCTAACTTTCGCTACGATGGTTTGATAGACCATTTCACTGAGCGGTTTGCTGGTGAGAGGCTTGCTCGTTGAAATGTCGATCGACGTTAATCATTTAAATTCACACTGAAAACTCGCTCCCATGAGGTTATATAGTACACCTTGTCTTTCATCACCAAACTCGCATTCGATTCTAAATGGATATTGTGTTAAGAATGTATGTGTATTCGGTCAATCGGTAAGTTTACTATATGCTAAGAGCTACATACATCTCTATATTTAGTACCTACATCTGGCAGTTTCCAATAATTGGAACCTATATACTTGCTATCTTGGATATCAAGGATATCAGATATGTTTCTTCGCACTTGCACTAGCAGTCTAGAAAAAGTCTCATCTATGAAACTTCCTTCCTATTTTTAGCTGTGTTTTAAGTATTAGAGCATTACTTCCGTATGACTAGAATAAATTTGCTAAACCCGGACTGAAGAATAAAACCCACTTATATATGCCGTTATTATCATGCAAATAGAATGTCATTATTAATTAACATACCATTATACCGCCATAAATATTACGAGAGTAATAATTACTTGATTAATCATTATGATATATAGGCATAACCGCTGATCTACTTAATTCCTATTCCGCAGTGGTCATGGAAATGTCTGTGACATGATTTGTGCACTATTGTTGTGAGATTTCCCGGTACCATATCCCAATTTTAACAAGCATAGACCTCCTTTGTATAAACTTCATAAGCATCATAACCGGCCACATAAACATTCAGGGGGGGGGGGGGCGTTCTTGTCCGCATCGAGGTGCCCTCACGCGAAAAAAGGTGTCCTGAGAGGACAAAATACGGTGAGCGGTAAAGACCGTTGCTGAAACAAATACTGGCTACGGAAAACCTTCAAAACATACCACCCTATCGCACAGAGCAGGTGCGTTTATGTTACAATATTACAGTACCCCCACCCACGGGATACACTCGCATATCTTTCAAATGTTTCCAATAAAATATGGCCTATTCACCAACACAACTACAAAATGGACCGTTTGAACGTATAACGCAGTTTAAAGTCAGACTGATTTGATATTCTCGTACTTCTTTTGTCTTTGTTTGATATACATAATGTTCCATGGAAGACACGTAACTCCTCGCCCATTGCCATAGCAGTCTGTTCTATTTAATACAATCGAGACTAACTACTGTGCCCACTCAAAGGTGTCCTTCCCTTCGTGATCCTTGAGGGTACGATGAAAACAATACAGTCAGTATTTCCACTGCCAGGTGAACAGTCAATCCACTTCAGGGGGAGAGCAGCCGCCACCACGCCCGTCTGCTGTAAACCTGGCCGGGCAAAAAACAGATTGAAGGGGTGGTAGAGTTAAACCATCGCAATGGCGACTCCGCCGCTAACAAAGATCAGGATAGAGTTAGACTACGATGGTGATGATGATGCTGGTGCGGCAAAACTTTCCGCGGCCGACCATGCTCTACTTAAGCCACCGGATATGGGCGATGCCTCGTCTGCTTACGAATCCGATTCTACAGAGGTGAGTGATCGCGTCATCAGTCAGAAGTGATGAGCGCGCCATTGACATTTATGAACTCGAGCAACTTATGGCGTTCATAGTAATGGCAATGACGAATGCAAATGGAATTTAATCCCGTTATGATCTGATTCATTGTCAATTGCACAATATATATCATTGAGTTAAAGAATAGTCATAAAATCTACAGCGGAGTAGAGTTTTAAAAATGAGTGAGTAGCCAGATATATTTTCTGTTAATAGTTTAATAATAAAACAATCGCGCTTAGAAACGACATGACTGATGAGGTCATTGTTCCTAGTATAGTTTCAGTTACAGAAACCTGCTCCGAAGGAAGTGCAGTTGGTTCGAGCGTCTCGTGCCGGAGACTCCATACGTGTGGCTAAGCTTCTCGCCAAGAACCCCAAGATTGATGTTAACTCGACGGACACCCTTGGTCGTTCAGCTCTCAGGATTGCTGTGAAAAATGACCATCTCGAGGTGTGACATTTTAAATACTAAATCGCCCGATTCATCATCACCCACGGCTGTACGTGAAATATGAATATTATCTGTAGAAGGGCATAAAATTATGATGGCAACAACATGTGCTCCAGGGCAGCCCCTCATTTTATTCAAAGCACTGCTTAACTGAGTGCTGGATGTGGTTGTGATCAGTCGCACGAGCTTTGCGATCTACGGAGTGAAATTTGTAAGACAAGCAAAGGCCTTGATAAAAGTCAGTGCCTCCAGAGGTGCAAATATATCACGCGGTAACAACGCGTACATTGGCTTTTATGTGATGAAAACCTATAAAGCAGAAATAATCTAGCCTCTGGTACCAAGAGCATCATGGGTGGTGCTTACAGTTGACGTCTCATTATGCTGCTTGTGCTATTTCCCCTTTGTTACAGGCTCGAAATGAACTACTGGTAATCGTCCTTGATAGATAAAAAAATAAAATTCATAATGATTATATATATATATATATATATATATAGAGAGAGAGAGAGAGAGAGAGAGATCTAGAAATGTATCATTATGGAATTTTATATTATAAGCTCCTATGCGGGGCAGCGTATCTAAGAGAAAACGAGTTCATATTTCATAATTTATAAGACTCGATCGATGGACTTCTTTTTGAACAACTAGCTAAATCAAGGCTACATAGTACATCATTCTCCCCGACGTCTATGCTCTGTATAGATAATCTATGCCTTCCGGTGAATCCCCCTTCTAACCGACACGGCTCCTCTGTACGTCTACATCATCTTTTTCACGAATTATTGCAGGTGGTTGAGGAGTTAATCAAAAGGGCTAACACGGCGAAGGTATGCGAGGCTCTGCTGCTCTCCATTGCCCTAGGTCACGACCAGATCTCCGAAGCCATAATCAGGAACAAGGCTTACCGACGCTGCCAAATGATGATGAAGACGTCGACCTTAAAGAACGGACCGCGGGTGGTGGAGAGTGCTCTAGGCCAGACGATGGACGACTCGCTCTTCTCCTCCGACATAACCCCTATGATACTGGCGGCTCAGAAGAATCAGTACGATATCGTCAAACTTCTTATCTCCATGGGAGATAAGATTCGAGAGCCGTGTCCAGAAGACTGTCGCTGTGCTCAGTGTCTGGTCTCCCGCAGGGATGAGCTTCGGCATGCCACCACAACCTTGCACACGTTCAAAGCTCTGGCAAGCGAGGCCTACATTTCTTTACAAAGTCAAGATCCCATTCTGGCGTCGTTTGAGCTCGCTCGGAAACTGAGAGAACGCAGCCTACACGAGGGTTACTTCAAGGTCTATAAACTTCATTAATCAAAGAGTAAAAAATCACCATCTGCTCGTGAGGAGGGATGAACTTAAATCATTTGTCCTTGGTAAAATCGTCACCTTTTTATTCTCTACACCTACTCTTGATATGTAATTCTATCCGAATATACGCTGAAGCAGCTTCAGGATCCGACCCAAAGTCGGAGCAATAACTTTGATTTGGGTTCGGTTTTGAGTTTCCATTATCGTATCACAAAATACTCATACTTAAAGACTCGATCATCAATTTTACATCAGTTTCAATAGACAAATCATCTCTCCTCCGGATCCGGTAATCCTCTGCAGACAATCAATATCCTACCGCACTCTATTTCATTATTTTATATTCTCCTTCCAGTCTCAGTATCTCGTGCTGGCCGACGGCTTGAGCGATTACGCGGTAAAATTGTTGGATAAAGTGCGAACTGGGCAAGAACTGTCAGATTTGTTGGACGACGAGGAAGGGAGACTCACCCGTTTGCTTCTGGCCATCAAGTACGAGGAAAAGAAATTCGTGGTGCATCCGAGTTGTCAAAAGAAACTTTTAACCGTGTGGCTTGGGGACATGCCCATGCAACAACATGTCAACCGAATATGGCAACTTGCCCTGTTTTCGGTCCTCCTCACCATCGCTTACCCGTTTCTGGCCATATCTTACTGGGTTTACCCTTGGACTAAGGTCGGTATGCCTCGCGCGTTAGTTACTTGACTGATCGAGAGAGACAACGCCACACTGATGATTCTCATGAGAACGCCTGATTTATTGACAAACTAATAACTAACAAACCTACAAAATTAATAAATGTAATAAAAAACTAAATACATGTAATTAAAACTGATCCCGCACGTCCTTTGCTGTTTACAGTTGATTGTTTCTACCGCAGATCTTTGAGCCCAACATACTTCAACCAATAGCACATACTCTTAAGATGGACATGCTAGGGAGCATGAATGTGCAGGACGTGCGTTCTTTACATTAATGCAAATCTGCAAAAGAATTACTAAAACCTCAGAGGGAAAAACCTAGTTAAACATACTACGCAACTC
>JAXGGS010374497.1:0-12813 GCA_035585475.1 Armandia brevis
TGGAGGTTGCGCAAGTGTCTCTCAGAAATATAGCTTTTTTTGACTTTGACTTTTGATGTTAAACTTGATTCCTACTCAGATGAGACAGATTTCAAGGGCAAACATGTGAATCTACAACAAGTAAATCCAAGCTGGAAGGAAGCAGACATTAACATACATGTATACACCTATTCCGGCGTGCTTCGTTGGATGTCAGAGAGATTTATCATGGAGCACAAACATGTCAGAGAGCATATAGAAATATAGGTCATATAAATATACACATACATCAGTCACACTCTGCAAATCTACATAAACATTGGTCAAACTAATTCAGACATGTATAGGTCATATACTTTGCAGGTGAACTCAAACATATGTCATGCATGCTTCAAACCTCGATCATAGGTTAAACATAGATTGTACTATGTGACCGAATTCAGATAAGTCTGATATCACATTGATATTCGAAATTAATTGTCACATAATAAGATTGGTTTAAATAGACTAAATCACAACATGGGTCGATTTTAGACTGTACAGTTGTTTAATGTATTGAAGTATTACCTCCCTTGGTGTTGTTGTTGACACTTGCCGCAGTTGAGACTTGATTAATTAAGTATCAATAAATACAGCACATTAAAACACATTACTATCTACTCTGTTCGGTCTAATTGGTTTTATATGTTACCTATTAGTAAACAGCCGCTCTGTGTTATTATTACCATGTTAACATACTGGATAACACAATTATTGTTTCAATCCCAGTATGATCTTGCGAGCAAAAGTATGATATTCAGAGAGAGTGTGCAATAATAGTACAATGAATCTAACCTGTAAAATTAGACGCTGAAGGTGATAGCAAATTTTTATTAAAACTAAATTCAATGAATGGAATAAAGGAAAAACCGCACAACAGTCTCAGTTTTTGTATGTTGTAGAGGTTTCACTTGTCAACTTGTTCTGTTTTTACTAATAATGTCGAAATAGATAATCATTATAAACAAAATATTTACAATTCTAAAAAATCAATTTGATTAAATCAAGGCATAAAGAAAGTAGTGTATCTCAAAAACTGTGTAACCAAAAAGTAAACATATAGAAACCATATTATTAGTTATAGAATATATAAAACACTCATTGATCAACACTATTTTGCTGACATTTTTACAGGTAAAGCAAGATATATGGCCACAATAAGTGTAAACTAAAAGCTGATTTTAAAAAATTGCATAATAAGTTGCTATACCACACTTTGATAAAGTACATGCGAACATATTCTAGCCTTAACTATAATTGACAATTGCATCGACAAAATAATGCAGGAATTTGAATCTTTAAGTTATAGTTGTAAATCATTAACATATGTACACCAAATATGTACACTCTGATTAGTTACTTATGTATCTACATATATCATTAGTAAATCATATATTTTCTTTTAGCTTAGCTTTTCCTAACATAATTGACGGGGATATCAATGGGCTCATTTACAGCTGGATGGAGAATCCTGCATGTTTTCCCTGTAGTGTTGAGAACCAGACACTTTTCTCCTGGACTCAGCTTTACCTCCCGGCCACCATCTGTGACGTGAATATATGGGTAGGTGATCTCTGCTGCATAGGATGTGTCTGCAGTGGCACCTGGAAAATGAGCACATTGATTTAATATTTACTTATAATTACCTAGGGTGTGATTAACATGTAGTGTAATTCACAGACCTTTTTGGGACCCCACCCTTGACACAGAAATCTCAGTAAACATGTCGCTGATAGAATCTCCCACAACATCATCCACTTTGACCAGCAGTCCGACCAGTATAGAGACAAATCTCCTTGCTGTCGACCATTCCAGCGTCTTATTTGTGAACAATGGATCTATCTCTCCTTTGGCTCCAATTGTTTGCTGGCCGATATCGTATTTTCCAGGCTCAATACGAACTTGGAATGCAACACGCAAATTGTGTTGAATCTTGGTCAGGGGATCAGTCCACCTGCAATTTTGCATGAAAATATAATTTAGGCCATATGAAGTTGTTTCTCAGGCCCCACCCACATTGGCCTGAGTCCCCCCCCCCCCTATTTTTATTAGGTGTATCGCGAAAAACTCCAAATATCCTCCAAACCGCCTCACACACAACTTATATCCCTAAACGTGCCTAAAACCCCTAAGAATGGGCCAAGTATTTAAAAATAAAAAGTGGCACCTGCTGTGCCTATTGATTCGCGGGCCGTCTGGCCCCCTAAATTCCTGGTGAAAAAAATAAATAAAAAAATCTGCCGCCCCCTCTTTCGGAGAAAAATACAACAAAATAAACTTGGCCAAAAAAAAATAAAAAAAAATTGGCCTGCCCCCACACTCTTCCTCTCGGGCAAATAATAGCCTGAAAAACAACTTATTCATTTTATGGGGCCTTAAGTATATATGTTTCGGGTTTGAATGTTGTTAATGATTTTACAATATAATTCAACAAACCTGAAAGCCTTAGCATAAACCTCACAACCGGAATATCTGATGGAAGGAGAGAAGTAAAACTTGTTGACGTCATGTCCTTTAGGTGGCAGCATGTTCGGATTTGCGGGATCAAAGTGAGTGTCGGGAATTGCCAGACGGTTGCCTTCAGGGGTGGTATCTCCTGTAGTTTAAATTCAATGATGGTAAATCTATTCTTATCCACGGAAAATCAAACAATGTTTTTCACAAATCTAACCAGGTAGCAGCATGTCTCCACTTTCAATAATCTTCTGCACAGATTCTTCCTGTGTTCCATGAAAAGCAACATGCCACTTGTTGAAGATGTCTTTTGACGCAGCTTGTGGTTTCGTCCTATTAAAGAATATTTTAATTCAGTTGGTGTTTTCTAACCCTTTAAGATCAGAAGGAATATCCCATATTAGCACCTTTTGAGTAAATATCCGAACTTACACAAGACCAAATTTGCACCATCCAATAGGCAGACCATATTTCTTGGGTGGATCTCCCCTTAAATAAACCAGACCATCTCCTCTGTCTCTGTGGCACTTCACACAGAAACACACATCATATGCGGGATTCAAGAGAGCAGCTGAAATGTGATTACAAAGTGCTTAATACAATGTAGATTTGATTTGGAGTCATGCTGGACATGCATATAGTTACCAGAAATTTGCTTTTTCTGTACAAATCGTCTGCATATGTCAAAAACATGTTGTAATCCCTGGGTAGTTTCCTGCAGGTCAGCAGCAAGAGGTCTCTCTAAGAGTAAGATTTGTTATAGCAAAACAATCTAACTTAAGAATATGAATGACCAATTTAGTAATTGCATAGCTGCCTATGCAGGCATAATTTAGGTCGATTATGTGGTTTGCAGATAACACTGAGTTTTATATAGAAATATAGCATTCCTAGTATCAGAGGTATAATCTCACCTGTGACCTTAATTTGTGCAGTCCTTCTGGTTTCTCCAGCTTCATTTGTCGCGACAACAGCCAATGTTCTGCCAGTGTGCTCCAATGATGCATTTCTTATCGTCAGAGATTTCCTTGTTCCTAGACTCTGTATTTTTGTATTCCGGTCTGGCACCAGTTCCTCTTCTTGTAAAAACCACACTACTCTTGGTTCTGGTTTGCCATGAGCGTCTACACTCACATTGATATCTTCACCTTCAGTGACAATCACATCCTTCAGAGCAGTCAGAGTAGGTGGCGATGGGGAAGCTGCATAAGATTAACAATAACTGGGTAGGCTGAAGTAAATGCCTTTTTGGGTCCTAAACATATGTTAATGGTGTGATGCAAAGGAATAAAATGTTGATTTAACAATCAAATGTTATAATAACTATTTAAAATTTAAAATGATATAACCTGAAGCCTATCTCATTTGAAAAGTCTTGTATATTTTAACAGTTTATACAATATAAAGGGTGATTTGATTAATCAATAAAAAACCCATGATATAAGTACCTTGCTTTGTTGCACCATTTAACTCATATTTAGAGTAATTAACTCTGTAATCCTCCAGCAGGGTAACAATTGATGTGTGACCTTTGACCTGGGCTAGTTTTAGTGGATATTTCTCATGATCCCATCTGACCTCAGCTCCGTGTTTTAGTAACAATAAAACACATTGATCAAACCCTTCCTCAGCAGCTCTTCCTAAAGCATCATATCCCCACTTGTTTGTTACTGCTGTATCTGCCCCGGCCTCCAGTAACAGCTCTGTACATTCCTCCTGCCCATTGTTACAAGCAAGTATCAGGGGTGTTGTTTTATTTTTGTTCTGTTTGTTGATATCAGAGATAGGTAAGAGGAGAGATAAACACTCTGGGTGTCCCTCCTGAGCAGCCCAGTGTAAAGGTGTGAAATCATCATTCTCACTCAGCTGTGGATCAGCTCCAGCCTGTAGTAGTATAGATATAACAGAGGTGTGCCCCTGATATGCTGCCATGTGAAGTGGAGTTTGACCATCTTCATCCTGGACAGTCACTCCAAACCCGAGCTCCAGCAGATACTGTGAAACAGAGATGTGACCTTCTTTGGCTGCTGCATGTAACAAATTCCTGCCACCATGTCTGGTTAGTTTAGTGTCAGCTCCTTCACTTATTAACCACTTGACTGTAGCTAACTCTCCTCCTACACAAGCCTGATATACAGGAGTCTGTCCTAGAGAAGCCCGTGTATTTATATCTGCGCCATGTGAGAGGAGGAGGGAGATCACATTGATGTGACCAAACTGAGCAGATGCATGTATCGGCTGCAATCCAATGTTGTCTGGTATTGTCAAATCCACATTTTTGACAGTCAGCAGTTTCTGTACAGTGTCAGCATGACCTTTCCATGAAGCCAGGTAGAGAGGAGTCCTTCCATCCTCATCTTTACAATTGACATTAACTCTGCGCCACCAGTAAAGCAGTTTCCCCACCCGTGTCCTGTCCCCTTCCTTACAAGCAGATAACAGTTCCTGACAATGATATGAATTTAACTTTAAAGCCATATAACTGTTGACCAGGAATCAGCTAGTGCGCGCACAAGAGATAAGTAGTTGGTGTTAAAGGTGGTAAAGTGAAGGGTTGCATAGAGGGTAGTTCAATATGAGTTGGTAATGCAACGTCGATTTGCTTATTATTTAATTATTATTATCTATTCGGAGAGGAGATTCTGACTTTATACATTTCAGAATGGCAAAATGCACTAACTAATGATTAGATTTTTGCCAAAAACTGTCAAATTTATCAACGACCTTCTTATTGACCTATTGTTGATAAGGTCATACTTATCAATTTTCAGAATTTTAAAAGCTGTTAATAATTTTCTTATATTTTCTCAAATCATGAATAGCCATATTTTTTATGTAATCCTGGAGTTGAACATGGGTTTAACAGAACACATGAATACGGCATATATCATGTAACCAATACGATCATTACCTATTTACTATAATATGTATGATATTAGATGTTGCTGACCTTTTCTCCGGAAGATGTCATATTGTACCAATGAACGCCATATTGAATTAGTTTTTTGCCCGATCTGAAACATTAATCAGATCTCAGCACCTTACACCTTAATGATAGCTTACATTAATCAGGATTAGTAAGACATTTTACAATTTATTTCAACAGCGCAGTTCAAAACTATGTTATTGGCGAGACGCGTTTCTTATTAGACATAGTAGTACCAGTGTAGCCACATCATACTACTACCAGCAGGACTATATAAAAAGTGATCAATATTTTGAATAGAAACCATGAAATGTTGTAGCCATGTAAAATGGTAGCACCTCGGTTAATATTACACCCTGGCACTGATATATGGGGGCAAAGGGATACACAATGTCGGTATCCGCGTATTTTTAAGCGTCCCCAAATTTTTTAAATGGCTACCAGAGCAAAGATTTTTACTGAAGAAATTTTTCAACGAGGGAGATGCCACGATGTCGATCCTGGGAAATAAAACCAGCATTCTACTTCCGGGGGAAGAAAAGGTTCATCGTAATCAGTTTTAAATCAGCTTGATAAACTATGTAAGGTATTACTTACTCTGTAGTCCCTGAATGTAGTCCCTGAATGTTTTAACTACATGTACATGTATATTGTCGGATGAGCTGTCGCGATCATCTCCTGCCGTGTTGAGCTGGGTCGGGTTTAAGCAACATTACTAATTGTGTGGAGCACTGCCGCAAGTGTCATTCAAACCTTGTCATGATATGAACAATTGAATATGAAGTGCTTTGGTCACGTATAGCAGCATTCATAAGTGTTTGAGTTTACCGGGACTAGCTCAGGTGATTGTTTAGTGCTAATGTACTAAATGACAAGTGGCCTTATGAACACGCTTTCCCATTTCATTAAATCAATGACAAAATAAGTAAAGATTTCGTTTAATTTGATTTAATTGTAAGCAGTATGGTATATATTGTGTTTTTGTCAACCGTTTGAGGGAAAGTAGTGGACAATTTTAGCGTTGACACAAATTTTGATTGTTAAATATATCTATTTCGGGTCCAATAGTCGAGTCGTCAGCATATGTGACTTGAAGAATCATGGATTTATTCGGCATATCGGTGTAAACAACTCAGTTTCGGGCAGTGCTTCTCGCTGGTGAAACCGGTGTTATAAGTTTGATAACCTCGAGGATAACAATTTGACATAGATCGTTATTTATAATACTGATAATACTGTGCTTAAAAGCCGCAAGAAAATTGATTTGAGTTTCACTATCGATCTGAGTGATTTACAAATCCGTGTCCGTGAGTTTGGTGTCTGAATCCCAATCATCGAACACACAGGCAAACTTAAATCTGTGGGAGATGAAATTATGAGCTATATTCTTATATTTTTCATATTGAGATTTGAATATATATGAGGGGTTCCGATAAGGAGATTTTTCGCATATTTTATTAGTTCAAAGTTAGTAGCCATCTTTCTAGAAAATTTATGCTACATCTTGTGCATATGGACAGTGCATTTTAACAAACAAAACCATATACCATAGTTTACGTACAGCCCAACCCCTACTTCATGTGTCATAAAAACATGGTAGGGTATACTATAAGCACTATCCTATAAAGTCTGATAGGGCATTATTTCAACTAAGTGCATGTTGAACTTTCAGATGTAGAATATACATGTTGGCTTTCAGAACTAAATCTTAGACATTTATGCTTGAGTACAATCATGGAATCAGGCGGTTCACTGAATATGTCTTTTATATTTATAAATTATATGTAGCATCTTATGCATTATTATTTCTTGTTGTTGTTAGGTCTGCATGGCGAAAATGGATTCCGGATAGATATGACTTCTAGAAATGGATTAAAAGTATAATTTAACAACTCCTTAATATGTATTGTCCATTATGTCACTACATGGAGACTTGAAAAAATGTTTCACAGTCAGATTGTGGGCAGACAAAATATGATACGCTATGATTAACAGTGATATAATCTATTTAAACATACTAATTCACCCCTGACATTAGCGTAGAGCAAACTCCATGGGAAGGAGACAAATTTGAGGGTCATACTATTACAATGACGGTCTCTTACTGCCCATAGTTTCCACCACTCTTGTGTGAAGGGGGGGAGACGAAATCTTTCCGGGAGGGAAAAAGGGTCAATGGGGAGCGGGATATGGGCTGAGAAAATTTGCCACGACCGCTCGGTTCTATGGATAGAACTCTTGTGCCCGTTTGTTTGGCGAATCCTGGGGACAGGCCTGTCGTTGCCGACACAACGGCTCGTGTGGCATCTTTGTGACGTCAGTGCGTCCTCGTGTCATTGCCAGTAGACGCGCGGTCACGATGTTCACTGGCACATACTGGTGACGTTGTCATAAGCGCGGTTTCGGCCCGGGAGGGCCTCATCAGGTTGGGCCTGCGGGCTGGGGTGAGCTGGGGCCTAGATTCGCCATGAATCAGAGAGGGGGTCGGGGACCTAAGTGGCACCGGAGGCACACTGCCCATGTGTTCTGGTGACCATGTAGGGGTGACACACTGGTTGTGTGTGGTCCCCTCTGGGGGTGGAGCGTGAATTCTTCAGGAATTCAAGGGGTTTTTGTTTGTTTTGGATATTACTTTGGGGAGGGCTGGAGCCTCGCCTGCCAAAGGTTTCTGTATTGGGCTCGGGGAGGGTTGGTGCCTAGCCTACTGACAACACTTACGGGTGTGGGTGTCAATTTTTAAAAAAACTCTTGTGTGAAGCCAAGTTAAACTATTATTATCCCTTGAGAGGCCCCTGTGTGTATAGGGATTGATCTCCCTGTCCGACATGGAAGTAACAGGTAAACCGGAAGTCACAGGTAGACCGTGAATAAAGCTCGAGGCGGCCGGCCTTCATATATGCGGCATTCACCTAAAGGAGTGGCCGGGATGGGCTGTCTGTTAGTACTGGGCTGTTCAACCTGTCACGTGACTGGCTTATCGCAATCCGCCGGTGCCGAAAATAGACGCAACAGGAGGAACTGACATCTTACTCATTCACATTTGGCCAATTAGTTTGATTCTACCATATACCTCAAACTAAATGATATGATTGACAACCTCTAATCTTTATATATTTTTATTATCAGGAGCCTGGTTAGAAGACGTTTTTTCTGAATAGAATTATTTGAAGGGATGAATATGATTGATGACCATCTAGATGGTCGGGATGGTCACATATATGTAAATACACACTTTACATATATGTGCCTTGGGTCTCATGGGGTCATGCTAAGGTTGTTGGTGTCTATATATATATTGGTCTGAAATTGCACTATTTAAAATACCAAAATCAGACTGAAACTAAAATTAAAGGTTACGCAGTCGTATTCAGGGTGATTCTCTTTACAATTATATATACAACACGAGTCATGTTGTCATCAGACTGGAACACTCGCGTATTGAGTATAGATTAATAATAGATGTCTGTCTCAATGCATTACTAAAATTAGAACAATCATAAACTTGTTTTCGAGTTCGTATAATGGTTTTCAGCTTGCTGAAAGATCAGTTAGAAAAATGGAAAAATGAAGTTCCATTCATCTTCACTTTTAATGTGAGCCCCAATTATTAATAATTTACAAAAATATCATGATATAATGAATGTATCACCTTATAGGTGTATAGGAGTATGGAAAGTGGCAGAAAAGTCAGAACGTGTCAAGGATGAATACTCGTATGATAATTGCTTTGATGTGTCCGGTTATTGTGATAGTTACAATGATTATCTTATCAATTCTGTTTCTTACTAGTAAGTTTTAAAAACAAATTGAGGCATTTATTGTAGCCGTTATTGAGAGCAATCGACATACATGAATTAATGTTATTCATTTACTAGCCAGAAGTCAGGAGAGAAGTGTTTTTGAGAACGTAAAACTCATCAGTAAAGGTAATCTTTCCAATAGTTTTAATTTTAAGGTAACAATTTTGCACCCTGTGAGTGAAAAAACTTTACAACACTAATACGGTGTCTTGTTTCAATCTCATATTTTTGGTAAGTTAATAAATGTGATTGTTTCGTTTCATGTGGCAGATAAGATGGACTTAGGTGTCACAGGTGAAGGTTCAACTATCAGTGAGATTTTGTTTAATCCAAGCAGTATCACTCAAAGTGAACAGTCATTAATAACAAAAAGTAAATAATTGGCAGTCAAACTAATCATTGTATAAAGTCACAACTCAAACAGCAATATGAAAGCATCAATGAATAATTTTCCTATAGCAGCTAATTTTTGTACTTTTTTTACAGATTACAATGCAAATGAATCCTGGCATAATGTTCTTGCGATTCCTAAAGCCAGTCTAAAATCTGTGAGGAAAGAATGGTGGAGTATTCGGCACAAAGTTCCGCGATACTGGACTACAATTTCAAAGGTGATTGTATTATCATTGATTCACAGTTTAACATATATATTAGTGTCACTTTCATTGTCATATATACAGGTTAGAATATCTATGAGAGTTTCCGGCCAAGAGATGTTTCGTGTCACGTTTACAACTAACACAACAGGAAGATTTGGCTTGCTCACACTGGAACCATTGCTTGTGATGGACCGATTTTATACATCTTATAATGACATTCAACAAATGAAGTAAGTTTGATACCGTCTCGGTATCGACATGAGATTATGCATGCCATTTTGAATGTTGCTGCAAACATGCTATTGAATTCCTTTCATCATTCCAGCAAATTTCGGATCGTCTTGAATGGAGACAATGAGTTCATTTACAGAGGACTTACCTTTCCCGCATTCAATGCCGGATCAAATTCTTGTCTGGATGATGTCGGCTGGTTCTTCGTAATTGACACCGATCGTCCACGTGTTGCGTGTCCTTATGAACGAAGTATTGCATCAAACCAATCCAGCTTGCCACAGTTTGTGTACTGTCCTCCCCCTACATCATGTGCCTTTAACACAGGTGGGTATTTGTACAGTGTGAAGTGCACACAAAACAAACAAGTTTAACTTGCTTCATTAACTCACAGGTTCACTGAATATATCAGTAACATATTTAGCTTACATATGTACTAAATGACCTTTTTGCTATTAGGTCTTCGTGTAGCCGACGAATTTCTGATTGACGTTTCATCTTAAAATAAACAACCTTTATGATGACACAAGACTTTCAAAGTTATTTCCCCAGAATTGGAGAATACGCAATGGTGAACCTAGTTTGTATTGGATCAAAAATAAACAATAACTCAATAAAATTGAATAGAAATGTGTTATTACTCAGACAGTTAAATGGCATAGGACACTTTTTTCATGTTACAACTGAATAAAATGATAAATATTAAGCGTTTGATTAAGTCTGAATATTATGCAGGTCTCCATTTGAACCATAGCAACTAAGTAATTATCTACATCAGAAGTTGCTCCGACTCGAGTCAGATGGCAACTTTAGCAATAAGCTGACACTGGTTAAAGATATTCTATGGTGTACCTTTTTTTATACTGTTTACACATATTTGAGATAGCTGCATACATACACGGTACGGTTTAGTTTGAGTTAATCATCGAATGTCCTTCCCCTCCAGGATGATCATTTGTAAGATGAGCGGTCGGTCTATACAAAGGTGAATGGGAACCCATCAATTAACTTCTTGTAACTTCTTTTGTGCACGATTCTCACCATCTGCTGTATACACGGAGCTATCACAAAAACTTTAATACTAATTTGTTCAAAATGGCTTGAGAAGCTTCAAAACTAAACTTAGTTCTCAGCGGAAAACACTTATACTGTCGTAAATACTGTCAATAATAAAATGGATTCTTTCCTATTAGTGTATTGTCTGATTTAGCAAACATGTCTGGTCACACGAACTTTAAAGGCGGTCTGGACGATATCCAGAAAATCCGATAGTCCGGATTTACATTAGTGACAGATTTTATTTCACTTTAAATAAATGACAGTCACTTTTTTGAAAACTTTTCTTAAATGAGGTCATTAGGAGAAAAAAATAGCATACAGAAATAATGAATAATTGTGACCAAATATTTATCAGCTGTAAAGAATGACGCTTTTAAAAAAGTAGTTAAAGAATTGTTAATGCATAAGGTGACAAATTTGTTCTTATTCTGTCATCGTGCAGCATAGGTTTGTTGATAGTATCGCTGCATACATCATGAACACAAGCACTGAAGTTAATGACCATTGCCACGCTCAAGTCAGAGAACTTGTTTTGACTCAATATTTGTAAGAACATAGTTCGAATAACATGGTAAGTTTAAATTAAATTAATTTTTATGGCAAGCAATTTCATGTACCATATTAAGCTATTTTATTTGAATTGAAGAATAAACTGTTTAATGTACATGCAATTAAAATAATCTTGCAAAATAGTTTTCGTCTGTGAGTTTATGTGACAGAACCGTTTCCCAGAATGCACCACTGAATGTTCATGGTTTCATAAAACTTGTATTCAAAAAATAAAATCGACCTTAAGAAAAAAATGATTGTATAACACATTTATCCATATTAATCATCTTATCTAATAAGACTCATGTTCTCCCCAGACCGAAACAATAGCGGACAGTGATGACATTGAAACAAAACGTCTGAAAATAAATTCCTGTCTGAATTCTGAATAAATGTTGAATGGCCGATTTTGTTATATAATGCCCTCAACATTTTAAATGATATGTTGATAAACTAAATGTAAATTAATTGACAAAATGTGTATTTGCTGAATTGTCATGATATCTTTATATCACATTTATATCACATTTATATCACATTTATCAGCACTAACAGTATGGTTAGATGAAACACCGAGATGAATACCAAATTGTTGAGAGCTATTCTTTCTCCAGTAATTATTATTGTCATAGCCACCATTTTAGTTATCATGATTCTCACAGGTAAGTTACAGAACACATGTTTCATTCGTTATAATGAATTGATTGTGACCAAAATGGCGCTCCTATCTAAATAATATACACAGAAACAAGTAGCCCGTAATAATACAGATTCCGACAAGATGATGAATTGTAATACAAGTTCCTTAATGGTCTTTTTTAATTAGCTGGAAGTGATAAAGGAAGTCTCCCGCAAATCATCAACCACACCAACACAGGAGATATTCCTACTGGTAATGCAGCATGACGACATAACATATGATATTATATTTTATGTTGGATCATGGTTTTATTTGTGTTTAAGGAAAGGGTGAAACTAGAGATATGGGCATCTCTGTCAAAGATCTAAACTCAACTATCCCTGAAACTTTCCCCAGCACAACCAAGGAGACTCAAAGTAAGTGTCAATAAGAAAATAATTATTATCTATTATAAGATATCATACAGAGTAAGAGCATTGTATCAAGTACCACTTCTCAACAGTGATTTGTTGTAGCATGGATTAATCATTCAATGCT
>JAXGGS010374719.1:0-12810 GCA_035585475.1 Armandia brevis
ATTTTACGATTTGACTTGTCCGAAGGACAACTACTTGTCCTAAAAAGACCGTCGATGATTTGGCGGAAATAGCGATAACTACATATGATCATACATCTCGTGATAATGTAGCAGGGTATATTCATTTCATTCTGCGCTGATCCATGATTAGTGTTAGCCTCCTCAGCCTCCTGATAGGAACAATGAAGTGTTATCAGGGCTTTGTGGAAACAAATCGTGATATTTTTCATAAATCATGTATAATAAAAGAGTACATACACAAACATATATCAGCAGGCTTTCTAAGTGATTGGTAGCTTCTCATTATTTTTAATCAATATATATATTTAATCTATATATTATGCCAAAAGATTTTTCATTGGTATGAATTGAGTGTTGTTCTCTGTTGACTTAAAGGTTGACTAAAACCACCAATATAGGCCACATAAAATTAATACTCTGTTTCTCAGCAATGAGTTGCACACCATACCCGGATCTCTCGAACAGCTTCCCTATCTTTTTCCAGCCTAAGCTGTTTCTACACCGTGTTATTATTTTGAGTTAGAGCAATACATTACCCGCATTTTACGACCTTGTTGATTCTGGTCACCCTGCAAGATTCTAAATTTCTCCGTCTTTCGGGCGTTTCCATGCGCTGAATCTACAGGGACCCTTTATAGTGACCTATTGTCATACAAAGATACATGATAAGATGCCATGTGAATGATTGAAAAATTATTTAGCATGCCCATTCTCTTTACGATATGGCGATACATAATCATGGTAATACTGCCGCACTTGCCCAGTCGTCAGATTCTAGGTGATTAAATTTTGTCCGTGTTACAATACGGGATATAATAGTATATACATATGCGAGTGCACAGTATTCACATTAATTGATAAGTATGACGCTCCTAGCTGGTATGTGTGTTAGTATTTATAGATACACCTCTGCACGCTTTGTTTTAGTGTGACGCGCCTCTTATAAGCCACGTACATCTCTTACAGCTATGCATAGTTGTTTACATGTGTTAGCAAGCACTTATAAGATATAAAAAGTTGACAAATACGAAGGTATCATGAGTGAAATTTAAATATTATTATATATCTTACTATGTGAAGACTATTATTATAAAGTGGCATGCGATAGCATACAAGCATCATGAGTGTGTACTTGATTGCTGATCTTTGAACAGCTATACAATTACGTGCATCAGGGGAGCTCACAACTATAGTGACTGCATGATTAACATATAGGATTACAGAGGCACAGGCTGAGAGTTGAATAATGTCAAAATAGTGAGCATATATGAAGAATTGCAAGTAAAATAAAGAATTGTAAAAAATAAGGAAAATTAGCAAAAATTACAGGAAAGTAATGACAATAGTAATTCATAATGACCACATTGTTAAGAATGATGGCAAAATAATGATACATAACACGATTAGAACCAAAGGTTTTGAGCTTGGCTCTGGTGTTGTTCCTCAGCTAATGGTTTGGCCAAGTTTTTGGCCGAAGAATCCCTGCCTACACGTCTGAATATCCTCAACCTCATATCTCTCCACTTGATGTGCTCAAGCATACTCAAGTGGCAAAGCCTTCCTGCACTGTTAGCACTGAGAATATCGTACTCGCGCGCAACTTGTGAACCGGTTAACGATCGACAATATTATATCAACCGTTTTTATTGACTATAGCAGGTATCTGATCAAATATGGTATCATCGACAGAATTGAATACGGACTATGATGTATGGACCACAACGTGGCAGAATCCTCCGGCCAGTGGAGATGCAGTCAGTTTAGCATGTGCCGGGAGTGCCCAGATTTCATTAACCACCACAGCCTACACACCGATTATTGCAGTACGATATTTATTTTGAGAACGCACTGTCAGCGGTAAGATACGACATTTTTCTGATTTAAGATAGAATTGGATTCATGCAAAACGTTTATCTCTAGGTGGTGATGATTGTAGTGTTAGTCCTGGTGCTGCAGCATGGTAACAGATGGAAGGCTTATTACACTGTCCGACCCAAGGCGCTCGTGTAAGTAACTAGTAAATTGAAACAGTAATCGTGAGAGGGACGGGCCAATATGTTTGAGGGGTATTCAAATTGATGTTTTCTTATTTAAACAATTCATTTTTTTATAGATACACATTGTTGTGAGAATTATACATTTATTATAGTTTACCAATGAGTAAAGATTACGAAAAAGCTTATTGATAGAATAATAATATGCCAACTATAGATCATCCTTAAACATAACTGTAATGTCAGCATATGGTGAATTTCTTGACGTCATTCGATTAGAATCTAATCGTTCAGTTCGAATATATAAATTTAAAAATGTATATGCATAAATTACTTACCAACTAAAACCTCATTATGAAACTGTCAATTGAAATGTCCCATTTCCACGAATTCAGACCAGTAAATTTCATAGACCGAGGGAAAAAACGATTTACATTAGGAACAGCATGTGGAGTTCTTTTCTATAAAGTGATGTATCTCGCGCTGACTAACGGAACATACTGGCCCCCAGATCCATCATATAATTCCCAATTTTCAGGAGTCCTCAAGTTTGTTCAAGGTATAATGAATAACAATCTTTTACTGTATCAGTGTGTGCTAGAAATATGCATTCACTAACAGATTAAATTATTTAATGTTTTAATGTTGCAGTGTTTATTTCATTGGCTAATGTAATCCTGCTGTGTATAGCATTCTATCCATTGTTTGCCTGCATCACTGCCTACAAGACTCTATTCGCTAACATCATGGGACTTTGCTATTCAGTATTTTGGTATGTGTCACAATGCATGTGATGAAATTTACATATGTTCTAAAAAGAAATAAGTGAATATGGGTAACATAACTAATGCTTGTCAGCCTATATGAATGAAATATAATCATAAATGTTGGTATCATGAAGGTTTTCATTAGACTTCACGAATTGGGTGCTATGTTTAGTTGCACCTGAGGAATATGACGAAGATGTAAGTTAATTTTCAATTCGCGACTGTAATATTGAGTACTGGTTCCATTTGGTTGGATGTCGACTAATTCTATTCTGTTACTTTATTTATAGGTGATCATGAAAGTGGCCTATTCCATGATAGTCCTCCCTCTATTTGTTTGTCATTTCTGGATAACTGCTTCATTCATTATAGACATCATTAACAACTGTACCACGCGTACAATATCATGCTGGAAATCTTCTGAGGTAGCTAGTTGCATATTCCCATATACCATGATAGCATATAATGATTTTTTTTTATTTCAAAATTTGAAAGTAAATGTACAATGTTGAACTATTTCGGTGCAGCTCAGCAACAGTCAGAAGTACGTAAAGGCATTGTTTCAAAGAAAACCTCTTGAAAAGTAAGATGGATTTCATTGTCTTGACTATACAATTAGTTTTGTTTTTCAATGGATATTCTATCATATTAATGTATTGTTGTTTGCTATTAATTTCAAAAGACCTGATCGATGGATAGAGAAAATCAAATCGAGATTAACTTACCGGTCAATACCAGGTATGTTTAATGCAACTATCTACATTCCTGGCTTGAATTTATCATCTCTAAAATTATAATTTCACCTGCAGGTTTTACATATTCAACCAGAATGATCAGTACATTAGTAATTGCAGCATGCGCTCTATGGGTTGTAAGTTTCTCTATCATCTAGTGCAGTATTACACACTCTGGTCGTCTAAATTTCTTGGTTGATGCATTTTAATGATTTTAGTTACCAATCTATCTACTCATTCAAACTGGGTATTGGGTAAACCAATTAGAACGATGGATTCATGAAAAAGGGTATGATGGATTGCGTCAGGTTGTAGACATATTGTCAGGTATTTGAATTATTTTTGTAATATCTAAAGTTTATATATACTGAACACCACAATGATCATGATTGCCATAATATGTCATTCCAGCTTCATTATTTATTGGGGTGATTTCTTCTTGCATCATACACTTAGGACATGTTGTGCACATAGCTGTTTCCTACAAGTAAATATACGTCAGCAAACTGTTTTATGTATATTTCTACGTCATTATGAAATTGATAGGGGAACTCTTTAACAAACGATATTCTGCTTGTCTTTGTAGAAGACATATGTTAACTCTCTATACTGGCAACCATGAATGGTTTGATAAAGACCGGAAAGCTGCAATGGACCCGCCTAGTCAGCTGGTAACTACATAATTAAAACCAATTTTCAATTAATTGGTATTTTTGTATAAACACAAATGATAAAACCTTTATTCTATGAATATCGTCTACCAACAAATGAATTTTTCTCAAATGTTAGGTTGCATCCATGAAATATGCTGGATATCAGGTTATGTTTCTATTGGGTGGTAGGTTAACTCAGACATTCAATAGTAATCATTAGTTCTTTAAGATACAATTAAGTCAGATAGCAATTAATTAACATAATTATATCTCTTAGGATGGATAACTCTTTTGGTGGTTATTATAATGCTCGTCCTCATTATTGGAGTTGCGATAGCAACAGCAGCAAGCGATATTTCAGAGGGCAGGGACTCTGCAGTACTACAATTTGCAAACGCACTTTGGTAGATTTCATTTCTGAATAGAAACACTAAAACATTTGCCATTCGGATAATCACCTAAGCACTGTATACATTACCATGTGCTGAATTATGTCAACAAAAGGCAATGCTTTCCGTTTTATAATTCCAAACAGGCCAATATTCCTGATAGCATTAATCATTAGAATTATACAACAATTCGTGGCTAAACGTCTGTTTTTACAAGATGGTGGAAAAACAATGGCCCTTCGAAACAGGTTGATAACAAATACTATATCTACTATCCAATAGCAATGTTCTGGAAGAGAATTTTTTTTAATGTGATATCTACCTTTCCAGGCGGTGGTTCCATGTATTTAATTATTTCATGTTCTTCTACAATTTCCTGGTGGGAGTGTTCGCCGCAATAAGAAGAATACTTGTTCAAGGTGCTATTGGTCTATTCTTCCTCTGTAGACTAGATAGACCTTTGATGATGCCAGGATTTGAAAGTTTTGACAGGGGTGAGATTTTACTATACACATTTTACAATATGAGTGTTCTGTTGTTACGTTGGTTACGCTATTTTATGCATGCAGCTTTTACGCATTTCGGCCTGTTTCTTGAAGAGTCGGGAGATAGACTATTCAAAATATCTCTGTAAAAACCTAATTCGACTATAATGTTTCCTTCAAATGTAAAACGAGTATATCAACTATTTGATTTACTATCATTGCCATAAATAACACTTAGAAATAGATCAACATATACATTTGAGGTGACCAATTTAGCTGGAAAACCCAGCTGATAATAAAGAGGGCAAAGGTAGTGTTTAATGTATTGATCCAAAACTCGCACATCTACCCCAATTATCAAATTCCTAAATTATTTTACTTGGTCTGATGCACTATTTTGTGATTGAGTTTATAGTGAAAGTACTAATACAGAACTGTGGAATTATGTTACATTTTGCAGGTTTCCAGGCTTATCTGGGTATGATGTACACGGAGGTAGCACACAATCATCCTGTGGCCAGATGCTTTGTAGAATTATTGACCGAAGCCATAGACGTAGACCAGGAAGAGAGAAGAACTCAGAACCATGACAACTCTCAGTTTGATAATAGTATCACAGTAGATCTAACTTTAGTGAGAAACACGCAACGGGTGGACGGGAGACGTTAGTACTTTAATAAGCTGCCATATATCTATTTCAATTATGATAAACGATAACGTCATGATAAACAATCAATCTTTAAAAACATGGATTTATAAACCTTATGGTCATGCAATTAAAAATATTGGAATGTCCATCGCTATTGAATGAATGTATGGGTGAAATAAGGAAAGAAATATTGTCATTTAATGAAACATAAATAAAAGATGGGTTCCTTATATTTTCAGCTATTTCATTTCCTGACTATGAGGCTTCCAGGAGAATAAAAAAGAGATGGCTAAAAGCTTATACATTAGTGAGAAATGGTTCTCTTGTTGGACAGGAGTCAAATGAAATCAATGTACTTTCAAAGGTAATTGGAAATTCTGTGTACCATTTAATGTTTGAAGAATGTGTCCGTTTTCATATCTCAGAAACAATATGTATGGTTCGAATTTTCTAGGTAAATGATGTGCCTTCAGCAAGTGTAATCTAGGTCACCTGCCGCAACCTTCTTATGCATGGAAGTCTGTTCCTATTGATTCCAAATATTTGTGATGGATAATATACATAATTCTAATATATATCAGTCCCAATAAATAACTTTGCTATATGCTAGTACAATGTACTATGTGTGGACTTTGTTTTAGTTTATTGTATAAGGAACTTAAATACCTATCTCTTTTGTTTAATTGTTTCGTAATTGCTTTGAATGCTTTTATTCTTGAGAAACTTGACTTGACAGTCGCGTCTTTAGGTTAGGCGGTGGTGGGTAACCCCTATAGCTGGAAAACCCAACTGATTAAGACAAAACTAACTAAATCGTATCCAAGTAAACCTGATTTTTTTATCCTCATAAAGCGATATGCGTGTATATTAGAACAGATTAGAAAGTCTAATGATATATAATAATGGATGAACTAGACAAGTATTATCACTCAACATGAGTGCTAGACTCAGGATTATATGTAGTAAAAGCGCCAGATAACTCACATAACTTGATGAATGTTAGACTGAGACATTCTAAGGTGATAGATATAACGTTTGTAATACAAATGTACAGTAAGAAGTTCTGCCCCCTGGATATGTGTGGATGGGAAACAAACGTTCTTACCTAAGCTCAAACCCAACCCGTTATCAGAACTGAATAAGTCTGAAACTGAAAAGAATTGTCGCTTAGAACTCGTCCTACTGCTCTGATTCTAGAAATGATTGTGGGCGCAATGGTGCAAGTCGTGATATTATCTTTAAGTTCTCTGTGAAACGCTGGTCCTTGAATAACAACTGTGCCATACATGAATTGCTTTGACAGTCCATAGCGATATAATTGCTCCGTAGCTTGGTGAATATCGTAGTGCATTGCTCTAGATACGTGAATCCACAATGTCGACACTAAGGCAACTTAAACAAATAGAGACACAGAGTGCCATCTTGCCTAGAACTTGGAACAAAGATGCTTTGAATTCAGATTTTTATAAATCAATATGCCAAATTTCAAGAGTATTGAGGAGCTGTGAGGCGAGGTCAACATAGAAATAAATTATTAAGTACATGCCTATAGCCAATCGAATAATCAAAAAAGTTCGAATTATTTGCTTGCATGGGAGATTGTTTGAGTGTATCATTATCAATACTAAACTGTAATGCACATGATAAGTACCGAAATTGGCGTGACAATTGCCATTTTGCCGCAAAGGCCAGTCTGGTATCGTCTCTTATACTAAACGACTTGTAGCAGCTGAACTACATGGTTTGAGATAAACTTCGTTCGTAAATTGTTGCAGAATTATGAACTTTGTATTGATACATGCTTCTCCGGAATGGCTGCTCTAGCCTAGAACCATGGTAATCAATCTAACCTATACTTCTGAACCTCATAATTTCCTACTTGATGTCGGCTGTGAGGTGTTCGATCATATTCAAGTGTCACCACTTTCCTGTACGGATCGCAGTGCATTATCAGATCAACCCATTTTAATAATCATAGGCCTATAGTAGGGATCTGATTGAATATGATTTCTTCGACACAACCCACAGAATTGACCACGGATCATGGTTTATGGACTACGGCGTGGCAGTATTCGCCGCCAAATGCAGTCAGTTTAGCATGTGCCGGGAGTGCCCAGATTTCATTAACAACCACAGCATACACACCTATAATTGCAGTAAGACATATATATTTAGAACCAATAGTTGCCAATAAGATATGACTTTTTTAGATATAAGACATAATTGAATTTACTAAAAACTGTTCGTCACTAGGTTGTGATGATAGTAATGTTAGTCCTGGTGCTGCAGCATGGTAACAGATGGAAGGCTTATTACACGGTCCGACCGAAGGCTCTCGTGTAAGTAACTACTAGCGTAAATTTAAGCAGTGATGGTGACATGTCCGGATCGACTGCTTGTCCATATATCACACTGTTTTCACGTTATATATACTTTGTGCATTGTCTGTTGAAATATAATTTAACATACCTGTAGTATCAATACATTCCATGGGAGAAGCCAGAAACTGATAGTTTTTCTATAGACGTTTATCGCCACTCCCAGCATATAATAATTCAAACATCACCAATATTGTGTACTAGGGGAATGTTTTGATACGATTTGAATAGATTCCAGTAGTTACTCTCTACTTACTACTTTCAACCAATCATGATACTGTGAACTGTTTCCACTCTGTATTCAGGCCAGTAAATTTCATAGACCGAGGGAAAAAACGATTTACAATAGGAACAGCGTGTGGAGTCCTTTTTTATAAAATAATGTACCTCGTGTTGACTGATGGAACATACTGGCCGCCTGATGGATCCTTCAATTACCAGTTCTCAGGAATATTGAGTTTTTTGAAAGGTAAAATTAGTAATCCTGAAGCTTTGAAAATATGTAGTAGAAGTATGATTCAGCTGTCAGGGTAAACTCTAGTTCTTCCAATGTTTTAATGTTGCAGTATTCATTTCATTGGCTAATGTTATCCTGCTGTGTATAGCATTCTATCCATTGTTTGCTTGCATCACTGCCTACAAGACCTTATTTGCAAACATCTTGGGACTTTGCTATTCAATACTTTGGTATGTGTCACAATGCATGTGATATTTACGAGTGGGCTAAAAACACACAATAATGTCTGTAATATTGGTAATGGTAAATTTCAGTTGCTATCAATGGGAACTAATCATAAATATCTGTATCTTAAAGGTTTTCATTAGACTTCACGAGTTGGGTTTTGTGTTTAGTCGCTCCTGAGGAATATAGCGACGATGTAAGCTGATTTTCAATTTATTTATAACTTAATAATGTTTCGATTTAATTGGTATTTTGACTAATTCGATTTTTATAATAGGTGATCGTGAAAGTGACCTATTCGATGATCGTTGTCCCACTGTTTGTTTGTCACTGCTGGATGATTGCTTCATTCATTATTGATATCATAAATAACTGTACAGCCCGTACTATATCATGCTGGAAATCTTCTAAGGTGACTAGTCACAGCAAATTCTATGAACTAGAAGAAAATGATGATTATCTAAACGCATTACTAGTAATAGTAATAGTATACTAGCCCAGTAACCCACTATCCTATCTGCAGCTGAGCAACAGTCAGAAGTATGTCAAGGCATTGTTTGAAAGAAAACCTCCTAAAATGTAAGTTGAATGATATAAACTCACGACACTTTTGTTTTAAAACAGGTCATTTCTACATAGCAATAAATTTTTCCTTTCCGTTCATTCAATAGGCCGACTCGATGGATAGAGAAAATCAAATCAACATTTACTTATCGTTCAATACCAGGTATAAATGTGGCGACTACCAACATTTTCGTATCAAAATGTCAAATTTTACACGTCTTAAAATCGTGATTTCACCTGCAGGCTTTACATATTCAACCAGAATGATCGGTACATTAGTCATCGCTGCCTGTGCTATCTGGGTTGTAGGTTTCCTCATTTTATAGTATGCCAGAACGGACTGCGGCAGCCTAAATATGCACTCTGCAGATGCATCTCAATTATTTCAGATATCAATCACTGGACTTATCAATGGTTCTGACTTGGTAACTTGGTTAAATCAATGTATTGATGAATATCCCGAGGCGGAAGAATTTCGAGTATTTATTGATATATTTTCAGGTATTTCAGAGGTCACATTAGTTATTGTTTACTTTAATCGGGATCATTCCGATTATTTTTGATAATATAAATACTTAAAATAGCTCATTTTACAGCTGCGATTTTTGTTGGAGTGATTGTTTCTGGTATCATACACCTAGGACATCTTGTGCACATAGCTGTTTCATACCGGTAGTTGACTGTCAACGAACTGCTTTCTCTGCGTGTCCATAGAATAATGTGGTTCCGATACTCGTTGAGTAGATAGAGGTACCCATGCACGTTTAACGATATACCTAATAATGTTGTAGGAGACATATGCTTACTCTGTACACTGGTAACCATGTATGGTTTTATAAAAACCAGAAAGATGCGATGGCTCCTCCAAGCAGACTGGTAAGAACACAAATCAAATCAAGTTCAGATTATCATATTTGTAAATGTGGACGACTTGGAAATAACATAATTCTCATATCATTCCTTTAGGCTGCCTCCATGAAATATACTGGATATCAGGTCATGTTTTTATTGGGTGGTAGGTTATGTAGATCAGAGCAGGAATTATGTAATCCTTAATATGTATTGAATACAGAAGGGAGGTATGTTGAGTAACGTTTTATAGGATGGTTGATACTAGAGATGGTAATTACGCTACTTGTCATAATAATAGGATTTGCAATAACATTATATGTGAAACAGATGATTAATCAGTCTAGAGTGCTATCATTTGCAAACTCACTTTGGTAAATATCATGCATCTCATGGCAAATATCATGCATCTCATGTCATGCCTATGATACCATGTTATGAATTGGGTGAATTTGTCAATGCTTTATATGTTCAAATAGGCCAATATTCCTGATAGCTTTCATCATCAGAATGATACAGCAGATCTTGGCAAAAATCTTGTTTTTACAAGATGGTGGAAAAACAATGGCCCTTCGAAACAGGTTGTCTAGACGAACCACTTTCATAACTGTCAAATAACGAAGTTCTGGACAGAGAAACATATATTTATCAATGTGACTTTAACATTCCAGGCGATGGTTCCATGTCTTTAACTATTTCATGTTCTTCTACAATTTCCTGGTTGGATTGTTTGCGGCTGTTAGAAGAGTACTTGTTCAAGGTGCTATTGGTCTATTCTTCCTCTGTAGATTAGATAGACCTTTGATGATGCCAGGGTATGAGAATTTCGACAAGGGTGAGGTTTTGAAAATACTTATAATTATAAAAATTGCTGGTTTCACCTGACCAACCTATCACATTCCTACATATAAAATACTGTAATAGGTTAAGTTGGAATAATTACCATAATCAGTGAACATGGTTATATTCACTCTGTTATGTTTCAGTTATATATTGAAAATACTAATTTAAGACTCTTTGATTATTGTCAGTATTTACCTTTTTGCAGGTTTCCAGGCTTATCTGGGTATGATGTACACGGAGGTAGCACACAATCATCCTGTGGTCAGATGCTTTGTAGAACTGATGATCGATTCTACAACTACCGACCAGGAAGAGAGACGAACTCAGACTCATGACAACTCCCAGTTTGATAATTGTGTCACGGTAGATCTCACTTTAGTGAGAAACACGCAACGTGTGGATGGAAGAGGTAATATTTAAAGGCGCTGCGTATGTATAGGCCTACATCAATGATAATAGATGGTGGCGATATAATAAACGAGGATCCCTATTAAAATATGGAATGTTAGATACATAAACCTTGTGGAAATGTGTATTGATGTCATTCAATGAAACATAAATTTAAGATGGGTTCCTTATATTTTCAGCGATTGAATTTCCTGACTATGAGGTATCCCGGAGAATAAAAAGGAGATGGCTAAAAGCTTATACATTAGTGAGAAATAGTTCTATTGTAGGACAGAACTCATATTATACCAATGCACTACCTAAGGTTGAGAGATATTGTGTCTGCAATTTAATGATTTATGATCAAATGTGTCCAAATAAATACGTTACTAATAAAAATGCCTGGTTTCTATTTTCCAGGTAAACGATATGCCATCGGCGAGTGGCGTCTAGTGTTACAAGCAATGCCATTGTCTGCCGTTATCGACTTTATTCCGAATTGTTGTAATGTATGATATTCTTAATAGTTCCAATAAAGCTTTAATACGTTCTAGAAGAATTTAGTATTCTTGTTTAGTGTGTATTGCAATATTCTACATAAAATCACAGCACATTGTCAAGCGTGCGGAATATTACAGAATAGGCATTGAACCACTAGCATGCCCAGTATATGGAATGAAATGTATCGTGTAACTAGTGTATGGTGGTGGTATGTTGTCGGAGAAACTGCCATAACTGTGCATGTGTACTGTACTGTATAATACCGTTTCGTTCATTGATCGTCCCGAATATACATAGTATTTGAATATATTGAGTAATAACTGTTCGATATCTTATATCATGTTATCATAATCCAATAGTTTTAAATTGACAAAGAATTACATAATCCTGCATCCGCACGTTGATAGAATGACCTGTTATTAAAATACCAAGAGATCGTCCTCCAAAACCATTGACAAGGCTATAAGAAGTTATGTCCGGCTTCAAATTTTGCATCAGTCCGTCGGAAATCCCTGTTGATTGAGATGATTAGAGCGGTACTCAAACTCTAATCTATCAAAAGTATCAGGGGCATCCAACAATTTCTTCTGCCGAATATTTCAGTGTTGGGCAAATATTGTTACTTATTTTAGGTAAATAACATTTATCCCTCGGAGAACCAACTTGTCATTTTTCCTATATAAATCATGATATTCTGTTCAACGTGAACTATCAAATAGACAACATATGACCATAAAATCTTTTCGATAAAGCTACTTCTGCTGGCAGAAGGAAGTTTTAGGTTGATATGTTTAACATTCTGCTGGTAACCATTGTAGCGGATTTGATTCTGTTTCGCTCCCTGGGAAATAAAAGTGATCTAATATTCTTTGTTTCTAACAGAGAAGAGTTACCATGTGAACTCATAAGTATAT
>JAXGGS010374941.1:0-12799 GCA_035585475.1 Armandia brevis
TCTCGTACATAGTGCAAACAGGCGAAACAGATAGCGATGGCGTGGTGGTGAAAGCAAACAGCCTTACGCTCAATGGCGGCAGCATCAAAGACCAAGCAGAAAACGCAATCAGCAATCTATCCAATGCAACGGTAGCCGCAAGTACCAGCCATAAGGTGTATGGCATAAAAGCAGTAGTAAGCAGCATAGCCATCACTAGCACCGCAACGCACAACGGTTTTTACACAGATGCGGACAGCGTAAACCTTACAGTGACTTTTAGCGAAAGCGTCACGGTAGACGGCAGTTCAGATATTGGCTTGAACATAGGCGGCACAGCCCGCACTGCAACCTACCAAAGCGGCAGTGGTGGCAACACATTGGCCTACAGCTACGCCATCCAAAACGACGAAAGCGATGACAATGGTATTCAGGTAGTAACAAACAGTCTGTCAGGAACTATAAAAGATCTAGTTGGCAATGCAGCAGTGCTTACGCATAGCGATTTGTCAACGGATCAAAGTGCCCATCCTGTCGATGCAATAGACCCCACAGTAAGCAGCACTGCAATCAGTAGCAGTCCAGCATCAGCATCAACCTATGCAATAGGCGAATCTATTCAAGTAACGCTAACAATGAGCGAAGTGGTAACAGTAACCGGCACACCGCAGGTAACGCTCACAGTAGGAACAACCGACAGAACAGCAAGCTACGCCAGCGGTACAGACAGCAACAAACTGGTATTTTCCTACACAGTACAAACAGGTGAAGAAGATACAGACGGCGTAGTGGTTAAAGCAGACAGTCTCACGCTCAATGGCGGCAGCATCAAAGACCAAGCAGAAAACGCAATCAGCAATCTATCCAATACAACGGTAGCCGCAAGTACCAGCCACAAAGTAGACGGCGTACAAGCAACAGTAAGCAGCATAGCAATTACCAGTACTGCAACGCACAACGGTTTTTACACAGACGCAGATACGCTGGCATTAACAGTAACCTTTAGCGAAAGCGTCACGGTAGATGGCAGCCCAGATATTGACTTAAATATTGGTGGTACCGTGCGTGCAGCAACCTACCAAAGTAGTAGTGCTACCACGCTGTCATTTAGCTACGCCATACAAAGCGACGAAAGCGACGACAGCGGCATTCAGGTAGTAACAAACAGCCTGTCAGGAACCATCAAAGATCTAGTTGGCAATACCGCAGTGCTGTCACACAGCGACCTGTCAACGGATCAGAGTGCCCATCCAGTAGATGCAATAGACCCAACAATTAGCAGCGTGCAGATATCCAGCGATTCGGGTGTAGATAACACCTACAGTCTTGACGATATCATTGAAATAAGCCTGGGATTTAGTGAACCAGTAACGCCATCGGGAACAACGTCTTATGTTGTGCTCACCCTAGATACAGGCGATGCAACCGCAGACCTATCCAGCAGCGGTACAGCTAGTACGCATACATACACCTACAGAGTGCTAGCCAATGACAAAGCCAGCAGTGGTGTCGCGCTACAAGCGAACAGCCTTAGTTTTGCCTTGGGTAGTCTCAAAGACAAAGCAGATAACACCAGTGCAACAAGTCACGCTGCAATAGCGGCAAGTACCAGCCATAAAGTTGATGCTGTTCCACCAGCGGCAGCAAGTATTAGCATTACCAGCACACCAGCAGGGCTGAATAATCATTACCTAGCAAGCGAAGCGTTACAGGTGCAATTCACAATGAGTGAAAGTGTTACTGTAAGTGGAACCCCGTCAGTGCAAATACAGGTTGGAGAAAACGACAGAACAGCCGATTACCTAAGCGGTAGTGGTAGCACCAGTTTACTTTTTTCCTACACAGTGCAAGACGATGAAACAGACGACAACGGTATAGCAGTACAGGCAAATAGCTTGACGGGCAATATTACCGATACCTATGGCAACCAGTTAGATGCTAGTCACGATGGCTTGGCAAATCAAACAAGCCATAAGGTAGACGCACACAAGCCAACAATTAGTCAGCTAATGCTGATTAGCCCGCCTGGAAACAACCTGTACGGCACAGGTGCAAGCATTCATGCCAAGGTTGTTCCAAGTGAAGCCATCAGTGTTAGCGGCTCCCCAAGGTTGGGACTAACCATTGGTGCTACCCAAGTACAAGCAACCTATAACGCAACCAGCAGTTCAACAACGGATATGCGTTTTGAATACACCGTAATAGCAGACTTGCGAGACGATGGGGGCGTATCAATAGCGGCTAATAGTGTGCAATTAAATGATGGCACAATCAAAGATTTGGCCGGAAATAGCCTCACATTAACGCATGCAATGGTTGTTGATAATGTTCTGCACAAGGTAGATGCGGTAGCGCCCAAAGCGCAGTTAGTTGCGGCAACAGCAGCAACCTATAAGCTGGGAGAAACTATTAATTTTGATGTCAGCTTTGACGAAGCAGTGCAGGTAGGTTTTGGTACCCCGGTGTTGCACATAGAGATAGGAGACGCAACCAAAGACGCACCCTATGTATCCACAACCGATAACCAGATGCGTTTTAGCTATGTGGTACAAAACGGTGATATAGATGCAGACGGCGTACGCATGTTAGATCCAGCATTTGACTGGGACGATGGATTAATTAGCGATCTAGCAGATAACACCGCAGATTATTCGTTAATAAACGAAGACCTGTTGGCAAGCGTGTTAGTAGATGGCATTGACTTCAGCTTAAGTGAAATTAGCCCGACGAGTGGGGAATATGCTGCAGAAGACACTATGACCATTTATTTGCACTACAGCAAAGACGTTACCTACGATGCAGCGTTGGCGCAGGATCTTACATTAACCCTGGTCTATGACGATGCTACGGAAATAGATGCCAGTTTTGATGCCGATGCAAGCAGTGCCTACACAGATAGACTGGCGTTTAGTTTTACTTTGATTGCAGCGAAAGATTCACAGTATCTAGATGTGCCAGCACAGAATGTGAGTGGAACAGTGGTATACGATTTGTTTGGTAATAATGTAATTACTGATGAAGATGGCAATGATGTTGAAAATCCTGTGCGGTTAAACACGGTTATATCCAGTGTTTCGAAACCAATTATGGTTTTTAGCCTTAGAAAGTATGTTGAATCTTACACTGGGCCAGCTATACAAGTACGCCGGTCGAACGACAATCAAACCATGGATATAGGCTTTGATGCAAACGGCGATTTAGATATTGTAGCGCTGAAATCTTTTACCAATCCCACTTCATGTGATCCCGGTGCTTGTGCTTCCGGCTATGTGAGCCGCTGGTATAACCAGGTATCTGCATCACCCGGTATGCATTATGTAAGCGGATCAACATCGTATCAGCCATTAATAGTTAATTCATATAAGGGAAATGTATATATAGATGAAATTGGCAAACCCCATATTTATTTTGCAGGTGGTGATAATTTATCTGTAAGTCAAGCAAGTGATCCGTCAATTGCTGCTATGACTGGCAATATGACATTTGTAGGTATATTTCACGAGGTTTCAAATTCTGAAAGCTATAAAGCACTTTGGTATTTTGCTGGTGGTAACACACACAATTCTTTGCTGCTTCGGGATGATGCTGCACTCGTTTATTCGCAGGATCTTGGCGAGCCAACGAGCACCGGAGCTATACTTGGTGAAACAGGTATGGGAGAAATATCTACTTTGTTTTACCTGTCGTACGATGCACAAAGTGGTACCCGTATAATTCAAGGTGGAAAGTCTGAAATAACGAATTCATATATTGCTCAGTTTATTGATGGTGGCTATAACCCGCCAACTGTATTTGCCATTGGAAAAGCATTTACTAATAGTTTGAGCGGTACACCTATATATTCAGAAGGTGTGAAAATAAATGAATTAGTATTTTGGGACGAAAATATGGATGTGCACAAAAACGAAGTGCAATCCATTTCGTCAACATATTGGATGAAGGATCTAGAACCACAAGATATAGAAATACTCCCTCATTCTTCAGGCGCTGAGGGCGCATTTTCGTTACGCAGACTGAACAATTTGCAAGAAAACAAGGCTATTCAGGTCCGCAGATCTAGTGATGATGCGCTCATGGACATCGGGTTTGATGCAAGTGGTGATTTGGATGTTATAACCCTGCTTAATTTTGTAAACGAAGGCTGTGCAAGTAATTGTGATGGCTATGCGCGTACATGGTATAACGCAGCAAGATACAGTGGCAGCGCAGATCGGGCATATCAATATACTTATAGCTACCAACCAATAATTGTTCAAAATGGTGTTGTTATTCGTGATAGCTCAAACGGCAGGCCTGCCCTTCATTTTGAGGCTTCAGATCATTTTAAAGTATCAGGGTATTATCTACTAAATGAGGATAAAAGTTCCACAACATATAACGCTGCGAAATTTCAAGTGCATTATGTGTATGAAAGAATAAGTGGTGGTGCCTTATTCTCTTCGTTTTATCTGGGAAGCAGTTCTACCTACGATCCTCGTCGTTTGCAAACATATACAGAGGCTAGCACAGGTATAAATTTACGAATGGAGTCAACTCCCGTAGGTTATGCACTGTCAAACGTATTCCCATCATTTAGCCAAGATTGGGGTACTCCTACATCTGGGCATAGAATGTTTTTCTTGTATAAAACACCTATTTCCGGGTCTCATTCAAAAAGTTTCCTCTATGTGAATGGTTCCTTATCACACGTAACAAATACATCAGGTGGTTTCATAGACAGTAATAATAGTTGGCGTCAGCGGTTTGCTAATCATGTACTTGGTACTTATTTCTTGTCTGATGGAACCGTTAGCAGTTCTGGATGGGCTGGCAAACTACAGGAGATTTTATTTTTTAATGGTAATGGTGGTACAATTTACGATGATATGTATGACAATGCCAAGGCATATTATGGTATTCAGTAAATTGTGTTATTGCATGAAGCGGTGTTTCAGGAGCGCATACTGCAAATAATATTACTATAGAATGCTATGTAAATTTGTGTAGCGTTTGCCTGGCGCAAGTGGTTATATATAGCGATTGAAGGTAGCCGCCCTTATGCCCTGCAACATCTATGTGCAAGGCATAGGGCAGCTGGTATATCTTTAGATGCGTATTATTATCTGCATGTACTGTGTTGTGAATAGCAATACTATAGTTTATTGCCTTACATACACTTCTGTGTATGCGGTACTGTGATAGTTATGTCTGCCGTATATGAAATCATCTTGTTGCGTTGATTTATTTGTAATATTAGTTCCATAGTGGAACCCATTCATGTAGTTGTTGTGCCCTGATAGTTTTGTGTGTATTCGTTCTGTACCGTTGTCAGAGCTGCTACGCCAATATGTGTCACGGGTGTTTTTTGCGGCATTATACGTGAAAGGCACACCATCAAAACTGCTCTGCGGGGTTAGCGCGAAACCATTTGGTAGTACATCAAGGTCCCATGACCATGTGGCTTGTGCTGCAAAATGCCATACTACATTTTGGTATTCTGTTCCGTCAAGATTTCCTGCTCGTTTTATCCACACACCATCGGTTAAGTCTTTTACCTCTTTTCCGATTATGGCATCAATTGTTGATGATGCGTAGGTTGCCGGAATGAAAGCTGCAACACCAATTTTTTTATGCACCATATTGGGGTTTTGGCCGTGCGTATTTATGTAGTCGCTAAATATCCACCCTCTTTTACCTCTGCCTATGCGTGTCCAGCCCCCGCCGTTTGTGGTCATATCGCAATAGATATTCATGTTTGTGTTGTTCACACGAACAGCGTAGACACCATCAGCACTGTTGGGGTCATTGTCTCTAATTTGTTTGCAGTTTGTATATTGGGGTGTTTCATTCAAAGTAAGGTTATCAAGTTGGAAGTATTTTTCTTTTAAATAGCTTTCAACTTCTAGCTGTTCATTGTTATTTAGGGCTCGGTCCCATTGTAGGAATTCTGCAACATGTGAATGCGCATCCTGAGAGAGCGTATAGTGGGAGCCAGAATTGATGGCCCAGCGGTTATTTGTAAATGAATTTGTATTTTCATGCTGTGCTATAACGCCATACTGATTTTTAAAATCAATGCTTGCATCGTCATGTCTGATAAACCCGTATAGCCTTAGTTCAATAGGATTGTCGGCTGCATCGGTTGGCTGGCTATCTGCAACAGTTGGGTATGTGCCTAGGTGCAAAATATCTTTTTTTAAGCCACCCCATCCGATTAAGGCATTGCCTGCAAAGGAATCAAGGATTCTTCCATTCGCATCTGAAGAAAGCTTTCTTGCTACTATATATACTGTAAATGCTTCTGTTGTAATGTTAGCAGTCGTAGGTGCATTATAGCCCCTGCCTATAATTTCAACTGTAGGGCGGCCATTAATACCATTATGGATGAGTTTTTTTGTATTCTCGGTATCTTGACTACTAATGTAATGTGTGTTGTTACCGGATTTATCTTGCCAGTTTAGTGTGGCTAGCGATGCACCATCTGCAGGCAAATTGGATGGATAGCTGTAATCTGAAGCGTCTAACCAAACCTGCAAGCCGCTCAGTGGTACCGCAATGCGCCAAGGTTTGCTTGTTATTGTGGCTGTTAAGCCAGTTTTATCTGTCACTCGTAATGAGGTGTAATAATGGGTATTACTTTTTAGTGTTATTGAAAATTCGTCTTTAGCGTTTTGTATTCGGTATGTGGTTATATTTTCTGTGTCGGGAATTTCTTTCCAGTCAACAATAATTGTACCGTTACTATCTTTTATCTGTATTTCAATTGTATTTTGTAAGCCACTGAGCGCATCTTCTATAGTTAGCGCAGTCCAGTCTAGTGTTGTCGCACGGTCTGGTAGCGCATCATTATGTACAACAAGTTGTCCCGTAATAGATGGTGGCTGTGTATCCAGGGTGTATGTAACTGGTTTAGTTGAACAGGCAGAGGTGTTGCTTGCGGCATCGGAGCTATTAACATAAAAATTGTGCGTACCATCGGTTGTTAGGTTTTCACTTAATTGCAATAGTGCATTAGACGATGTGGCTCTTTTGCTTGCAAGCGGCGGAGTATTACAACTGCTTTCATTAAAAAGTTTAACGATGTCCCCAGGCGTTAGGCCGTTGACAGAGATAGTAGGGCGTTTTTCGTTAGACATGGGCAAAGCAGGGCTGTGCAATGTTATTCCAGACGGACTAAGTGGTGCTGTATTATCTAAAATTGCACTGACAGTTTGCGTGTCTGACTCTTTGCCATTTTTATTTTTTGCCTGTACGTGTAAATAATAGGTTGCTGTACCACCTGTTTTGTCAACTGTGGTTGTTGTGTTATATGTGGCAGAGCTTGTGAATATATGCGTTGGTTGTGTGTTGATTGCATGTCTGTAGGTGCAGTTCCCCGGATCAGTACAACTCCAACGCCATGTTTTTGTTTTTTTTGCCGTATTGTCGCTTGCTAAGCCTGTAACGGCAATGGTTGAGGTATCTAGCGTATAGCTCACGCTTGCCGTTGAGCATATAGATGTGTTCGTTGCAGCATCTGTGCTGTCGGCATAGAAGGTATAGGAACCAGCATTCAGTACTGGTGTTGTTAGTGAAATATTATTTGATTGAGCCTCTCCGTTAGCTATAGCAGATTGAACGCTACATTTGCTGTTGGTGTATAGCCGCACTGTATCTCCTGCGGTTACCCCTATTATTCGTATTGTTGGGGTTTGGTCTTCCGCAGTTGATTCTGTTGGCTCTGATAAAAATAGCCCCGAGGGTGCTGCTGGCGCAGTATTATCTAGCTCAACTGAATAGCTATACACAACGCTTACTACAGACGGTGCGGTTTGCTTACGTGCCTGGACGTGTAGGTAATAGGGGCCTGTTCCTTCGCTTTGTGTGGCCAGAGATTTACTTTCGTATGTTTCATTTGAGAACGCATGCTGGCTGTTTTGATTAACGGCATGACGGTATTCGCAGACAGTTGCTTTTCCTTCGTCTTCGCAACCCCATTCCCAGATTTTGGTTTTGGCAATGGTCTTATCATTGCTTAACCCTGTCACTGTGATTGTAGGTAGGGAAACTGTGTAGGTTAAGTAGGTAGTAGAGCATGCGGATTCTGCGTTATCTGAGCCGCGTCTTCTTTTAGCGTAGAGGTTGTATCTATCTTCTGATAGTGGCTTCAATGTAATTTCTGCGCCTATTTCAGTTGCAAGGCCACTGCCAACATTATTGCTACAAGCGGAGTCTGTATAGATATTTACGGTGTCAAGTGGATCTGCCCCTTGTACCTGTACTATCAAATATGCCTGATCTTTTGCATAGGATACTGAGAGTAGTTCTATTGTGGTTATTGGCTCTAGTGTGATGGTTCCCGGTTTGGTTTCAGGGTCATCATCGATTTTTGTTTCACCCGTGATTGGATCGTTTAGAGATGCATCTAGTTGCGCTTTTTTTTCCTCTAAACAACCTGATATAAAGAATAAAAAAACTGAAAAAAATATAACACGACGGAACATAGTTCTTCTCTCGAGACAAGTACTTCTGGTTTATGGTTACAAGCAAAGCGTAGTCACCTGCTTAAGCAATACAATATCAACAGAAAAACTAACTGGTCTACTAAGACAGTCTTATCACTGGGATATATTTGTGTGTGTAAAGCAACACACGCACTAGATTACATTTTTGTAGAGAATAACTCCCTACAAGAAGCGCGGTATGGTACATGTTCATGTGCGTTTTTCATTGTTTTTTTCTAGAAATACCAATGAAATGTAGTTTTACACCGGGACCTGCACGGGGTTTTGTTATACCACCGTGCCGCTTTTGCTATGATGCGGTTTTTGCAAGCACACTAGGTTAACGCGGTAGCATTTTGTAGTGTGCTTTGTAAAAACCTGTAGTTTTATAGTGTTTAGTTTCTTACATATACTTCGGTATAGGGTATGCCGGTACTGCTGCTATCATCCGTTCCGTAGATATAGTCTGATGTGTTGGTTGATTTTTCTGTTAGTCCAAGGCCGTAGCTAAAACCTGCAAAATAATCGTTGGCTTCTTTTATGTCAGTATGCAGTCTAAAAAAACCTTGTGGAGAACTGCCATTTAGGAAGGTGTCTTTGGTGGATTTGTTGCTATAAAAGTGAAAAGGCTGTCCGTCGATAGTACTTGTGTTTTTCAACGAGAGGCCGTTTGGTAAAACATTCAAGTGCCATGACCAATTTCTTAGCCCATCAAATTTCCATACCACATTTTGAAATTCGCTTCCGTCAATTTTTTTGGCACGTCGAACCCAAACACCCTTGTATAAAGTGCTTATTTGTTTACCTGCAATAGCATCAATTATTGTAGATGAATAAAATGCTGGGATAAAGGCTCTCTCAGTACCAACATACCTATGCACCATGTTGGGTTCTTGGCCGTGTTCGTTTATGTGATCACTAAACTGCCAGCCTCTTTTTCCTCTGCCAATAAGTGTCCAACCGCCTTCGTTGTGCTCCATGTTGCAATATACGTTTATATTTGTGTTATTTACATGAATAGTGAATATGCCGTTTTCAATTATAGTGGGATCTGCACGCTTAATTTCATAGCAACTTGAATACTGTGGGGTGTCTTTGGTAATGACACTCTCAAGCTGAAAATATTTCTTTTTCAAGTAATTTTCAACATGCGTTTGTTCACTTACACTCAATGCTCTGTCCCACATCATGAATTCTGCTATGTCTACATGCGATTTCTCATACTGGGCTTTCCCCGATCCAATACTCCAGCGATTAGCCACCATTGAGTGTGTATTTTGTGCTGTATGTACACGACCATGCTGGTCTCTCAACTCAGCATCGCCATTGCTTTGACGAATCATGCCTATTAATTTTAGTTCTGTGGGCTGTTGATCGGTAACACCGGTTACAGCTACGTCACCGACACTTGGAGATGGCGTAATGCTTGGATTGGTACTCATATGCCAGACGTTTTTATGTTTACCCCACCAACCAATGAATGCATCAGCATCTCCATGCCTAGCATCAATGACGCGTCCGTTATAGTCACTAACTAACTTCCTTGCTACTGCATATACTGTATTTGCTTCTTTTCGAAAGTTTTTAGTCGCCCATGAGTTATATCCAACGCCATAGCTCCTTACTGTGGGTCGACCATTAATTCCATAATGAAGAAAATCAATTCTGCCTCTGGTGTGTTCCGGACTATAGACGTTGCGCATTCCATAGGGCCCAATGGATCTATCACCCCAAAATTCGGCTCCTAGTCTTTCACCATCGTTTGGTAAAAGTGGTCTTGGTAGGCGACCACCTTCGAGCGCTTCGTAATACCTGAAAGCTGTAGCATCTAACCATACATGCATATCATTGAGCGGCATGGCGATTTCCCAAGCATCGCTGGTTATTTGGGCTGCTTGGCCAAGGTTATCTGTTACGCGCAACGATGCAACATAAGAAACCCCCTCATGAATTGTTAGTAGAAATTCGTCTAGGCGATTTATTACTCTGTATTCACTTCTGTTTAAACCATCTGGAATTTCTTTCCAATCTAGAATGACTGTACCATCCACTTGTGCAATTTGTATTTCTATTTTTTCTTGTACACCACTGCCAAGTTCATCAAGCTTTAATGCTGACCAATCCACATTTGCTGATATGAATGGTGAAGGGCCATCAGTAATATGGAGTGTTCCCGGAATAAGTGAAAAAGGAACTCTCGCTATATATTCAACGGTTTCATCTGAACAGTATGAAACGTTTCCAAAAGGGTCTGTGCTATTTGCATAAAAATTATATTTTGTATAGGAAGGTAGGTCTGCAGCTAGTCGTAGCTGTACTGTTGTTGATGTGGCTAGAATTTCAGCAATAGCTTGTGTGCTGCAGGTGCTATCTTTAAACAATTTAACAGTATCTCCAGAAAACACCCCGCCAACAGATAACGTGGGGCGCAATTCTGGATTCGGTGATTCTTGGGGGTTAACTAAACGTAAATCAGTAGGTGCGTCTGGTGGGGTATTATCAAAAAGAGCATATACAGAGCGGATATTTGACACTTTGCCGTTGTTGTTTTTTGCTTGTACATGCAGATAGTAGCGCCCTGTGATTCTTGCTTGGGTAGTTGTAGTATTGGTGGTATAGGGCACGTTGCTTGAAAATGTATGGTATGGCTGCCCAGTAATAGCGTGCCTATAGGTACAGTTTGCAATGTTACAGCCCCATTGCCATGTTTTGCTACGGGTTATTGAGTCATCATTTGCCAGGCCGGTAACCAGTAGCGTTGTTGTATCTAGTGTGTAGGTAACACTTGCAGTTGAGCAGAGCGAAGTGTTGCCAAGTGGGTCTGCACTGTTTGCATAAAATGTATAGCTGCCATTGGTTAACACTTTGGAGGTTAAGGAAATAGTATTTCCTGGTGCTTGGCCATCTGCTACAAGAGAGATGATGGCGCATTGGCTGCTGGAGAATAGTTTGACTGTATCGCCAAGTTGCACCCCGTCTACACGAATGGTTGGGGTTGTGTCTTTAGCTGTAGAGGTTGCCGGATCGGTGAGTGTAAGGGCGCTAGGTCGATTTGGCGCAGTATTATCTAAAACAGCAGACACGCTACGAACAGTTGATTCTTTGCCGTTATTGTTTTTTGCCTGTACATGCAGGTAGTAGATTCCTGTGCCATTTGGTTGATTGGCTGAACTGCTTGATGCATAGGGTGTGCCAGTGAAATTGTGTGTTTGCTGCGTATTAATTGCATATCTATACGCACATTTTTCAACAGCACTACAGCCCCATTGCCATGTTTTGCTTTGTTTTGGCGCACTGTCATTAGACAAGCCAGTAACGGTAAGCGTTGTTGTATCTAGTGTGTATGCAACGCTTGCTGTAGAGCAGTTAGAGGTGTTGCCAAGCGAGTCAGCGCTGTTTGCATAAAATGTATAGCTGCCTTGATCTAATGCTTTGGTAGTTAAGGAAATGGTATTTCCTGTTGCTTTACCGTTTGCGACAACAGACTGCGCGCTACATTGGTTATCTGAGAACAGCCCCACGGTATCACCAGCTTCTACACCCTCAATACGAATAGCTGGGGTAGTGTCTTCCCCGACAGGGGTTGTTGGTTCGACTAGGGTAAGTGCAGTTGGTTCGTTAGGCGCGGTATTGTCTAAAACAACAGAAACACTGCGAACAGGCGATTCTTTGCCATTATCGTTCTTTGCTTGTACATGCAAATAGTAGGTGTCGGTACCAGTGCTTATTTCGGCGGATGTATTAGCGGAATAGGCTTCGTTAGTAAAGTCGTGTTTTGGCACGGTGGTAATAGCGTGTCTGTAGGTACAGTCTTCAACAGCACTACAACTCCATTGCCATGTTTTGCTTTGTTTGGGCGCACTGTCATCAGACAAGCCAGTAACGGTAAGCGTTGTTGTATCTAGTGTGTATGCAACGCTTGCTGTTGAGCAGTTAGAGGTGTTGTTTGATGCGTCAGCGCTGTTTGCATAAAATGTATAGCTGCCATCAGTTAAGGCTTTGGTGGTTAAGGAAATACTTGTACCTCTTGCTATTTCACTAGCAACAACAGACTGGGCGCTACATTGGCTATCTGAGAAAAGCACTACGGTGTCGCCAGCTTCTACACCATCAATGCGAATGGTTGGGGTAGGGTCTTCCCCAAGAGAGGAAGTTGGATCGGTGAGGGTAAGTGCAGTTGGTTTGCTAGGTGCTGTATTGTCTAAAACAACGGAAACACTGCGAACAGGCGACTCTTTGCCATTGTCTTTTTTTGCTTGTACATGCAAATAGTAGGTGTCGGTACCAGTGTTTATTTCAGTGGAAGTATTAGGGGTATAGGCTTCGTTAGTAAGGTCGTGTTTTTGCGTGGTAGTAAT
>JAXGGS010375163.1:1861-12795 GCA_035585475.1 Armandia brevis
GGATTAGAGAGATTGTCGTGGCCGACACGGACCAATCAGGATGAGGACAGCTGCAAGATGAAGAGGCTGGCAGCCAGGGGGGTCTCTCCAGATGTCAGATGAAGTCATCATCGTAAACAAGAACAGTGATAAACCTAAGCAAAGTTCTGCTATGCTTAACGCAAATCTGCAACTAAATATTCAAACGATACTACATTTTAAATTAAGAAGCAAAAACACAAATTTATTTGGATGATTTAATAAATTACATGGATGATTTAATTGCATTGCTTGTTTTTGTGCGGCCCCCCTTGGCCCGAAACCACTTGACTTGTCAATTGTCCAGGTGGTTAAGATCGACCCAGAAGTGCCACACGACAGCATCCACGTGGATCGCACCATGGTGCCGGGGAGATCGAAGGCCCATGTTCGCCGCAGACAGGTGTCTTGTGTGAAAACAGATGTAAAGTATGAGGAGACACTATGCGGCGGACATATGTTTCTGATTAAGCGTTTTGTTTATCCGCAGACGTGTGCTCAGATGCCACGTCAGGAAGAGACACGCGTATACTTTTACAGTAAAACATTCTTCAAAGAGCTTCAATTTTTGTGCTCACAATAACGCACATAATATATTATATCAACGAACGGAGAAAATCTCAGGTTAGAAGAATGCAAGGATGGTTGGTTTCAAACAATATTTCGAGCGCCGAAACTATGTATTCCAAGATTGGCTGCTACCGGTAGATGAGATAAAATCCACGATGCGTTTCTGTAATCTTACAAACAAAATTAATCCAACAAAGATTTAATCAAAACGGTTTTATTCTATTCAGTACGACATTGAACACATTGCAGTGACAAATATATGATTATGCGTTTAATCATAGTTTTATATATTTACATAAGATTAGCAATCATCTCAGTCAAAAAATAATAATCAGTGCGCGAGTTAGAAGATCTAGAATATATGCAAATGACTACATAAGCGAAGTGATTATAATATTCCGATACACTTTTATATAATCATAATTATACACAAGTGAGTATTGCACGTCGTGAATGAGAGTGATACATTTAGTTTCAAATTGAACAAAATAAAGGGGGGAGGCAACATAGTGCCTACTGCTTTTTGTCATTAAATGACAACTTCATAATGCCAAAATGTTCGAGATATTTCTGGTATTAGAATAATTGAGAACGATACAGCATAGATAAATGTTAGGTGGTGTCTGAGATTTCGATGTTTCCAACAGTAAAGATAAATTTATCAAGCAACGGCAAAGCTATATACATATATATATATATAGCTATAAATACAATAAACCTGGGAGGGATAACGAAATTTAAGAAATACCGCAGAAACTATGTGAGAAGCGCTGTGCATACGCACGAATTAAATACTCCCTTTATACTCATCATATTAAGAACCATGCAGAAAACTACCAACTCGCTACTTAACATTCAACAACCGGATATAATTCGCATGCGTATGAAATAAATTTGATCTCTACATTGACAATTGTAGCTATTAAGATTTGATCTCTCCGTGATATTATCAATTGAACGGATCTGTGTCATTGGATTCTCACACGTTAGTTTTCCATCAAAATATAAATACTCTATAATCATCTTTAATTAGCACTAGTAGCACCGTATCAACATGGGACATGCAACAATCATCTATAAATCTCTAAACAACGATTACTAAGTTTCTGAATTTATATACTTGTACTTGTGGTTACTGTACAGGCTTCGTAGACTTTTATTCGTAAAGAGGAATACATCGTCCCAATTGTCAGACACTAGGACAATGGTATAAAGAAGGACACCTTCACAAACGAGAAATTGGAACAACACACGAGTGAGCACTTGCAACGTCCTGAGTCAAATCTGATCATTGGCTCCAAGCGATAAAGTAGTGCAAACACAAATTAGTAGTGCCATATCGATTATCTATGATACTGTATATTGATTTACTGAAGCATTAACACTAGAATCTTGGATAATAACAAAAATATGCGATATGTGCGCCGATCTACAATGGTTCGAATTTATAAACGTCAACTTGAATTGCTTCCATTTTGATCACCTGACGCACTAGATCTAATCACTACAGACACGTGCCAATTCTAGCATATTCTTTACAAAGAGATTCGCAAAACTGGCTCTATTTTAACAGCAAGATATTCTTCCATTGACACATTAAAAAGAAGCAGTATGTAATACGGTACATGAAAGTAAATGAATATAATACCAGTTCAAAGGTACATATTGAATTGATGTTAACTATGACACTTAATTTCTAAGCAAAAACCTAATTCGAAGTACACAAAAAATAACGGCCAAAAATAACAAGCATCTCTCAAAAACATACGATTCAAGCACAATCTGGCTAAAATGCAGAGATTCATAATTGCACGTGTATGTCGGTGTAAAGTAAAATGTCAAATAATTTGGCTTTGTGAAACACAAACACAATAATTGCGATTTTGGCCCATAAATATATGTCTAACTTGTTAAAGTTTTCATAAGTATGTAATTCTAATTTACATGTACAATGCATGTATATTGCGACGCTTAAAATGCATATATGGTCACGTACTTGTAAATAGATACGATACATTTGTCATGGCATAATTATGACGAAAGTAGTACACGTAAAATTCGCGTACCACTTATAGTTAGAACTTGGTTACTCTTCCTCATAACCTGCTGCAAGCCATCACATTACTAGTACTGGGACTGGTTGCCATGGTTGCTGATGTAGAAGCAGTCGTCATGGCTACTATACCTGACGTGCTAGCAGTGACTGAGGCAGAAACCCTGGTACCGCCACTACTAGAAGCAGCTTGGGTATTTCTGCTAGAGCTAGATCGACCAGAACTAGAGGGAAAAGGGTCCACCTGAATATAGATATGTATATCAAAGCTTTAAACTTAGCATTTTCGATAGAGTTCATATAATTCAAATCGTAAAGAGTCTCGCGTAAACAATCTGGAGAAAAGCACAATTTTGGTAAAATATTAATGTAGATGTCCTCTATAAGGTGGTACTCGCTATAAGGTGGGTCTAGCGTATCCCTCGATTTGCTTTGCTACATACCTCTGAGTAAGCAGGCGGTGGTCTGTATCGGTAATCGTACACATATGTGTACATCGGCGTGTACATTATGTCTCCCATCACTTGGTCATCATCTTCATCTCTTATATCAACCGCCCCAGTGTAGGATTCCGCATATGTGGGCGGGTCTGGAAGAGCGCAATGATATCATGCAAAATTACCGAATCACTTTAAAGTCAATTGATGCGAGGAAGGAAAAAAGCACGTGGAGTCAATTTGTCATAGAATCAAAGCACAGAAACACCAGAATATTCACCTGCAGGTTGAAGCAACCGACCATCGTCTGAAAAGAATAAGTTATCTTTGAAATCTCGATGTCGGAAGCATACTCAAAATGGACCAGATTTTAATATAATGTTAATTTGAATGAATTGCCACAAAAAACTTCTTGTCGGCTTTTACTAGAATATATCCTATGCTATTGGTAGAACAAATAATCGGGATAACAAGAGTTTTTTTCAGTGGTAGGAATAGTAGTATAGGACACACCTTCCAGTGGAGGCGGGGGCGTGGCCGTCTCTCTGTACGGGGGAGGGTCGGGAAGAAACTGTGATGGTAAGTAGTCCAAAGCAGCATCTTGAAAAGTCCGCAAGTAGTGCAGTGGGCGCCGATACGCTACTGTGCCTATTACTACTGGCAGGTGCATGGACAAATTGTACGCTCCTGGGATGTGTAGGGCAACCTGAGTTAAATCCATCATATCGATTTTATGTACATGATTTAGACACTGTTTTTGTTAATGTAATAATGCATATAATTGCTTTAGATCAGTTGTACCTTAACGTAGTAATCCACTTTGATGACACAACAGTTCATGATACTGGGCGATACAGCTGGTATCTTCAGCAGCTGAGCGTCCCATGTGGCTCTGTTACCAGGGGCAACAGGTAAGCCTGAATGAAACCAAAATTGATTTACCGATACAAATCTATGACGTATTTAAATGTGGTGGACGTGTTTGTGTTACATAAATCATACATTATATTATTTGCTTCAATTATACAATCGATTTTGAACATAAGTTCATTACATTTTGGACCAAATCAAGGTTCTATGCATACGATTATTCAATTGTTCACCCGTAATACCATACATGTGCAGCCGTGGCAGAATGAAGCATTCTTACCTGTTAAGACGGTGAATTTTGTACCGCGGATCCGGGATTTTCCATTAGCGAAAAATGTTTGTGTTTGGTGTAGCGTAGCGTAAGGAATGATCGTCCGCGAGGAATGATTTTCAAAATCTGCAGAAATTGCTATAGATTCCCCTGTAAACAAAAAGCAGGTGAGTTATCAGCTAAAATACAACCGTTCTTGATATATTTCTGTGTCTACATTTTGTGTATCGTGTTGAGTACATGTATATACAATGTACAAGTACTTGTATATATGAGAACATGTATGAGTTACATATTCCTTGCGCATAGCTTTCTTTTAAGGTAGACCAACAACGTATCTTTAGATACATTTAGTTATGCACTTTGATAAATGATTCCCAATTAGGAATTGCGCCACCTAAAGAAATACATATATGCCGACAGTATTACCTGGACAGTAACCTCTTCTGTCGGATCTAGCTGTTATAGAAATAGGCCCAGAAGTACACAACCAACAACATAACGTCTTTTCTACACTGTTTTCCACCGGAATCTGAGGAGCAAGAAAGCTTGGTTATGACACTCTTTTTCACACAGGCCACATATTGCATAGACGTGAAAATCTGTTTCAGTTTGTTGATTGACCTGATATTCTGGTTTATTGATGTCGATGGGACTGATGACTGTAAATGCTTTCTTAGTTTTGTGATTAAACGACCAAGGCTTGTCCATCTCCGCCTTCAACCAGTATCTAATGCTACCATGTTTTCCTTCGAATGATGTCGAGATTCCCCTATAGGTAATCAAGTAAGAAAACATTAGTACAAATGTGACTTTACTCAAATTTATGTAACAAGAGAAATGAGAAAAGGGAGTTTTTAAGTTTTAGGAAATTATTCAAAAGAACCCCTTACTCCATTGGAAGTTCAAAACTGAAGTTGAACTCATGACGACCTTCTGTAAGAGTTTCTCTGATATCAGAATGGTCTGAAAATTGTAGAAGGTTATTAGTTTTTATCGGCTAAAGTGGAGCATATCAATTATATGTAAACTATTTGGGACTAAACCGGCGGTCGTATGAGGACAACTAGCCTGCCTACCAATTTGCCTGGCGTTTGAGACAATTGGCCGGGACAATTCGCCTGTATTTTTATAAATCAATATGCCAATGTCGATGTGCATATTTGGTTGACATAATTAATTATAAAACTTCTGGTTTTGTTAACCAATAAGTGTACACAAAATCTTGATAGTTTCTTATGTTAGAAATGCACAAAAATAATTCAACATGGATCTATAATCTATGTGAAAGTTTGGTAAATGGTACGAGAGGTGCCCCAGAGCTCCGGAGAGTAAGAAGCTTCCACAGGACCATAATTAGCAAGTCGCACCTCTCGCAGATCAATAGAAATTCCCTATTTCTAAAATCTTTTGACTTAAGTTCCGTTTGTTTAGGAATTTAGAAAATATATCTAATCAAATGGATGATTTTAGCTAAAGGTATTTCCACAATAATATCAGCCCTGTGAGTTGTCTAAATCCCGACCAGTTGTTAGTCCGGCGAGAAGTCTGTGGACCGTCGTATGAGTGATCCATTTCATAGCATATATCCTCAAAAGTCTTGCTTTTCTTAAACATATCGAACATGCGTGCTCTATTTAAATTCATGAATGTCATTAGCATGGTTTCAATTTTATTGTATTCACTGTCGAACATTGGTTCACTCATGACCGAACCACTAACAAAAAAATTATATGACGTTCGGTACCATGCAATTCTGCTACATAGCACTCACCACAGGCTCCAGCATGGCTTGATCTCAAGAAAGGTGATTATACATTCTTTTGACAGATCTAAGTTGTTATGAATGTGACATTGGCCGGGTACCTGGGTGACCCTAACTCACAAGTGAATGAATGATACCAGGGTAGCGAACATTACTGTCCCCAAACAATACCTCATAAACTCTGACAAATGGGTGACAGCTAGGGGCTGTAAGACCCTGGATTGACTCAGAACTGGTTCTGCAAATAACAGCTGTTTTGATCGACATGCATGAATGCACGTACTATCACACTTGAAAAATAATAAAATGAAGAAAAAAAGTGCACTACAAACCTCCACCGAAGAGAACTTGTCTCTTGAAGAAATATTCCACCTCGGCATTGTAATGCTCCGTGTAAGACCCCAGCCTAGTTCCAGTGCTACGAGATTCAGTCCAGTGCACTTTACTCACTCCTCTCATGTAAACTCGCAAGGCTCTCATTTTCATATCGCCTTTTAACTCGACGATACATTGTCCTGAAACACGCTCACCGGGGTGGTAAACACTCCTGTTGTCGGTAAAAACTATTTCGAAACACTTTAATTTCCCCATGGCAACAGCGTCTGTTGGATTTTGTGAAAAATCAAGAGGTTATTCGAGGAATTTTCATGGCACTTTTCGGCAGAGAAATCTCTTCATCTTTTGTTGACAGCGGAAGTACTTATGATGTACGGTCAGAACGCATGCGCATCGCACCGGTTCATTTCCGGCTGTCAAAATCATGGATCTGTCAAAATCTCAGGGATCAGCTGATTCCATGATTATGGTAGAACTTTCTAAGGTACTATCTTTGATATGGGCTGATAATTAGTATTTTATGCCATATTAATTTAAATTTTCTATAATTCCAGCCAATCAGAGGCCTCCACCTCACCAACCCCCGCCATATTGAAATTAAACACATTTTGCCCCTGGATTCATGCAGTTTGGCCGGTTTCTTCGAAGCAGGATGAAGCAAGTGGTCGCCGTCTCCGCTATCCTTGTCTGCACTCTGATTCTTGTGCTGCCGCACTTATCGAGTGCAGCAGACAAGAAGAAGGGACCTAAAGTTACTGACAAGGTGAGTTTTTGACTTTTTTTCTCTCATAAATTCATCACACTTACGCCAGCATTTATTGATCAGCCAAGCTCAAAATGTCAACGTGTCTTCTTTTGTTACTCTCACTTTTTGTTGACTCATTTCAATCAGCATTGCCTGTAACTAGATAAAAGTAAATCAAAGTTAATGCAGCGGTGCTTCCCAGTTATTGCAAACGGAGAAATTTATGATTTGGCCGGGAATTGAATTCATATTTAATATTCACATTTTTGACGCTAATTTGTAATCTTACACCTGGTGTCTTCGGTCAACATGCCAGGCGCAGTGGCTATTAACTAATTAGTTAACAAAACATAACAGGTTAAAGTCCTATGGCCTTAGCTTATATCAAATTAGTTTCACAAACATATGTTCCTATTCAGGTATACTTTGACATCGAAATTGGAGGAGAGAAGACTGGGCGTATCGTGATCGGACTCTTTGGAAAGACTGTCCCTAAAACAGCTAAAAATTTCAAAGCTCTAGCTGAGGGATCTGAGGTATGAAACAGTAAATAATTCTTTTTTCAATTGCCAAGTAATTTGTCTTTTTCTGCCACGATATTAAGAGCGTGTACAAACGTGACAATATGGTGACAAGTGATGTTTCCTTATTTATTTACACGTGTAGACATTATGGCCCCACTATAGTACCCTACTTTAAACTGGTGATATAGGCCTACATTTTATTGTTACATTTATTGTGTAAACGGCAATTTGGGCACTTTTAATACGGCTATTTATCACCCTCATCTCCGTATATATATTATCAAAAGTTCATCACAGCTGTGATCAACTTTTGATATTATCCTAACGTTTTATACTTTGTTGCAGACCGATGCCAGTGGAACTGTTCTGACGTACAAAGGCAGCAAATTTCATCGTGTGATCAAAGACTTTATGATCCAGGGTGGTGATTTCACCAGAGGTGATGGCACTGGAGGTAGGCATATGGCTTTTTGATAATCAAATTTAGCATGAAAGGATGTTTTATTTGTGATCCCGCGGGGCATGAAACCACTTAATGATGAACGGTAGTGTATTATTTAAAGGCAAGAGCATCTACGGTGAGAAGTTTGAAGATGAGAACTTTAAGCTGAAGCACTACGGCGCTGGCTGGATGTCTATGGCTAACGCTGGCAAAAATACAAATGGCTCACAGTTCTTTATCACCACAAAGAAGACCGAATGGTTAGATGGCAGACATGTTGTCTTCGGAAAAATTCTGGAGGGAATGGTACGTCGATCACTTTTATATTGTGTGGACATTTAGCGTGTTTTCACGATTCTTATTTCATTCTACCAATCGAGATATGTTGTGAAACATGTACAATTTGTTTGATTCTCTTAACCAGGACGTAGTACGAAAAATTGAGTCTACCAAAACAAGTTCCAGAGATAAGCCAGAACAAGATGTTGTAATCGCAGATTCCGGAAGCCTTGTGGTAGAGGAGCCATTTGCTGTTCCAAAGGAGCCAACAGAGGAATAAATCATATCATCCATTGCTCATAGTAAAAATTACTCATATACATTTGTAGTAACACATGCACTATTTTGGGTTGTATTTCTAAACACGAAAACGATCACGAAAACGATCAGGTGATTATGTCTCAGTGAGCTATTCTGGAAGAATGTATCATTAAGTTGATTGATTATAGTTTTCCTTTTTCTACCAATTGTACATCCTTGATTCAACAGTGCATTCCTTACCTTCTGCAATAATCTAAACTGTGTCTCAATTTTGTTTTGTGTGACAAACATATTTTCACATCAGACCAGTGTAACACAATGTTTGTTTCCTATAGTGCTATGCAACTTTATTCAATAAAGTACACATTTTTATAAGAATATGTTTTGTTTCATTTAAGGGTTATATTGTTTAACTTCTAATATGAAAATATCGTAAGAATCTTCGACTAAATTTATAAATGGAATGGTCATATGTTGATATAGCAGAAATGTATGGTCTAGTAGAACTATGCAATCTAAAGGACATCAATCGAGTCGATTAAGCAGTCTCCATATATGTGTACACGTATGCCTTGAGCGTTTTCTTGTTTATCATACTCGTATAGCATTCAATAACTGCAGAAATTATCATATAGAATAAAGGTGGGTGCCTTACATTTTATGATATAACTTTCTGAACGCAGACGATTCCAGCGCCAGCACAACTTACAGTGCAGAACAGTAGTTGAAATAGTTAAGGGAGTTATCTACGGCGCAACACTATTCAAACAAGTTAATTTTTGGTACTTGCTAAAGTTGGCTCTTAACAACTTGAGAGCCTGAGTATGTCTCCCCAGGAGGTAGAGTTAAGCGTTGAGAGACATATCCAGCCTCCACACACACCATTCCTGGATACTCGGCATCCCCAAAATCACCCATCGCTTCAGCCTTTTCTTTCCATGGGTTCCAAACAACTACATGTACAATGAATACATTACTGTTTAACCAAAGATAGTGTCGTTATTCAACTCAACGATACATTCCGGCTATAAATAAAGTGTCGTTTATCGGACAACAGTATCATCGAGCGGTAAGTGATGAAATAAATGTTAATTACCTGTATCTGGGAGGTGTTTCTTGGTGATGGTAAGCGTTCTACCTGCAGCAGCTTTAGTCAGCGAATGTGATTCTGGAGTATTCTCATAAACTCTGAATGATGCAAATGTGATAGGTCCAATGTAATAAGGCGCAGCGTGACCCGAATAATTCCCAAACCATTCTTAATAGTTAAAACTTCTTACGTGAAACAATGTACTCGCTTACCTATCGACGTTCTCGTGGATCTCAACCAAATCTCGATCTTCCTTGCTCTTAGCCCCACCTTTCACCTAAAAGAAGAAACATATTTATACAGGCACTCGATAAATGTCGAGGTTGATAAAACCAAGAAAGGCAAAGGAACTGTGGCTGACTTAAAACAGGATTCGATGTTACAACCTTGTCTTCGTAATCAAGTCCGACAAGCCCTGATATAGTACACTGCTCAACATCGGGAACTTTAAAGTACGTATGCAACAAGCAGGTGAAGTCAAAGGGTTTTTCGTCTCGGTTAATGCAAGTAAATTCCGTACGAATGAAATCATTTCCAATAGTCACTATGTAGGTCAGTTTGAACCTGTATGTAATGAACGGGAAGTCTATCTTTAGATTATGGTTTAGTATGGATTGGATTAATTCAAATATTTCTTATTTGGTGTAAACAGAAAGGACTTTTTCAAGCTCGAACCTAAAATTCCACATTTTTCGTGTTGCCTCACTATCAGCTAGTGTAAAAGTAGAACTGACGCTTCCATCTTCATTCTAATGTGATATTGTAATCATACTTTCGATTATTGCGAGACGACGTACGATGTTTCAATAAATGTATCCCACTATAGTTAAGTGTTGTTTATATTTTGACCATGTCATAACCAACCTTAGCATTATTCTGCTCTAAGTTCCATCTGTTTATTCTAGCAAATCCGTGCTGTGGTCCGCATTCCCATGGTCCAAAGTTTGCTGTAGTGATAAAAAAAAATCGATTAATACGACAGGCGTAGGCGTATGACGTTTTTATTGCCAGTAGATCATATTCTTCATACTTTTTTTATGACATTTTTTATCGAAATCCCACATGTAAAAATGTAAATTATGACATACCGTAATTCACCGCGTATAAGCCGCACTTTGTTTCGCCATTTTCGAGTCAAAGTTTGGGGGTGCGGCTTATAGAGGGACTAGAAAATAAAGTTTTTTTTTCCAAGAAGCCAGTTCGAACTATTTGACCCAAATTAAGGCCACAATCTGATGTGCATATTAGAACTGTGTTGTGTATTAGTTATCAA
>JAXGGS010375496.1:13946-28324 GCA_035585475.1 Armandia brevis
ACACCAATAATTTCTAGGCGAAGCTAGAAATGCACAATTGAAATACATTGAACGACAAAGTCAGCGAGTGCGAACGAGGTAGGAATGATGTAAATGACTGCACCGGTTGAGATATTAATGTTTTTCACTATTTAAGTTATAAAGCGCCTCATTTCTCTGTTTTTAATGTGCTGCCTCCCTTTTTCTGGCACGATGCCCTTAACATCAACAAGCCGCACATATATCGTAACTGGAGTGTGTAACTGGAGAAAATGTTTAAACAATACTTGATATTATTATACATAACGATTAAGTATCATTATTCAATAATCACCGATTCAGGTAAATATATTTCAAATATCTAACATATATATGTAACGTGTGAAATTGATCAGGTTCCGCATACAGGCAGCAAGATACACGGAGATCATTAATCATCTCACATGGCTGAGAAATATGATATAATCTTATTATATTAATAATCCTCATCCCCAGCACCATGTCCATCGATATAGCGCTCACGTGTAGCTGTTATAAATGCATATTTCATTGCCTCGTCAATGAGACAAAAACTATGCTCATGAGTGCTTATCAATGGAAGCATATCATTCTTGTTGATTTTAGATATGTTCACATTGTGACGGTAATCTAATTATTGACTAAACCCGCATGAGCGGGTACATTCAGGCGAATGCAAATTTAAATAGATTCTTTAGACACCATTTCACGTACAGGTGCACCAATGATTTTAAAGATAATTAGGTACGGTTATGATTGGAATTCAATTTGAAGTGGTTTCCTGGTAGCGTGGTCACTCTAATATGCGGGCTTCAGTATTTGCCCTGACCTTCGCATAACTATACGTATTTCAATGAAATCATAAGTGAATGAAATATGACGCAAGTCGGGACATACGAAGTAATAGAATGAAGTACGATTGTCAGCGTTAGTAACTAATAAGTTCAGGTACGTTTATTTTAGTAACCTATCAATGATATTCAACAATACATGTATTTACTTCACCTGAACCAGCATGTAAACGCACGGTATGGTACATGGGTTATTACGGTATATATACTGACACTGGTTTGTAAGAATGACATCAGTGGAGGATTTTTTATGGAACGCTCGTCCTTGCCGCATCTAGCAACAAGTGATAGAGATCAATATTTTCACAGGCTTCCCGTGTATAGGGCTGGCGCGTTTGTGACAGTTCATGTCAACGCTCTGAACAAACGAACGACACAATAAAGTATCGTTGAACTGTAGGCCTAAAACGGCAAGTGATGTCACAGTAACACTGTTAGGTGCAATGAACACCATACCGTACGTCACATGGGCATGGTGTATGGCGTCTTAATGCATTGCGTCACTTGACGTTCCGGATAATTATATGATGTCCGTTGGGCTTGAGCGTGATGGAATTCGGTGACTCGTTCGCACCTTAATCCCTGCAGATTAATAAAGTTAGGGTTGGCCTCTTCATCAGCATCACCTCTGGTTGTATAAGTCTACATAAGCCGCGGTTAAGCACAGAAAGGGGAGGGAAGGTTACTATGGCTACGAGCATACGGGGAGACGTATCCTAGCACCATATTCAGGCACATCAACCACGGCAGCTAAAAGGCTATCGCATCGGGACCACTCCCTCTTTACACTCGACCAAGGGGTGACAATTTGCATTAAGACGCCATTAGCTGCGGAGGTAAATAAGTCCTAGTTACGTATTGTGTAGGGCGTGTCGCTCCAGATGCTCCTTTTCAATGCGAACAATAACCAGTCGGGTAGCAATCGGTTCAACCAAAGTACAGTGGCGAGGAAATATCGATTCTTACTCCGTACGTTCTCTAATTTCATTACCATATCCTAGAGTTTTATCGGTAGCAAGTGAATGAGTATGATTATAAATGTACCTGAGTTTGCCCCGCTAAGATTTATGGTAGAAAACACGGCGATAACGGTAGAGTAATTGCGGTTTAAGTGCGTAACTAACCGCTAGAGCGTGAATGTAGATCTCGTATTTGAAATACAGATTGATTTTAATGATTTAATTAAACAAATATGATCGATTTACTTCACACATTACGGAGTAAGTCACACGTTTTCTATTCAACTTCACCTGTTATTGAATATTAAAGGATTATTTCTATCGGTTTAGCATAAGTGCGTCGCCATCAAATTGACTATATAATACTCAATTGAAAATAACATAATTAAAGAGCACATACCCTCTAAACCAAATACAATAATTGTTGAATGCTATATCAATACAAAAGTAATGGTTGTTTATATAATTTTGAACTGTAAATGATATTGACATGTGGTGTTGTACAAATCAGGATTGTCTTGTTAATCGTCCTACGTTGCCAATAATCAATAGAGAATTAGCCTAGATTCGATGTGCTCCATTACAATCAGCCGATAATTGTAAGTAACTTTGACTAATTACCCTTGGCCGACCCGCCACAAATCTCATGAGATCGAAGCAATTATCGTTTTAATTGATCTGAGCACAATATCACTTGAACTCCTCGATCCGCGAGCGATCCCTTAGGAACTAATCTCAAGCTGTAGATCATGTACAGCTACACGAGCCAATAGAGCACAATACTCGATACCTCCAATACAGCATATGCGCATAATAACCCGATGGGTCCTATCGCATGTACACTACGTCTTGAAAATCAAGCACATTAACAATACATCAAGTATTCTATCTACGGTAGTCTATCACCCCCTGTTTAATGTTATTTAAAGTGAAGGGATATACAATTGTGTTTATTTAAGAGAGGTTGGCGATTATATACTTGCAGGTATTCACACTTAACGATGGAAGCCTTGGATGATTAATGCCAAAGTCACGTTGCTGATTATTATTTTCATCATTATTACAAATTATGTATTGTAAATTGTTGACAAACCAGCTGATTTGCTCAAGAGGGCGTTCCGTCATTGCTGATATCGGACTTGGGGGTATGTGCAGAACTTCACAAAACAGCAGTAATAGTTCAGGGTAGACATGCTGTCAGAACACTAACACTTATACTGGGCAATGAAAGGCACCAGTGCAACTAGCATGTGGAGCGTGAGTGCCCCATACTGAGCGAGTCTTTGTGATCCCTTGGACAATGGGCGTGTTTACTTATGATGTTCACGTAGCGGCTGATGAAGCAGTGACAGGACAAGAAAGCAACCGTCACCCGTGTATATTGAATCTATCATTTACTCATCATCATCACTAATGCGGCCACCCAAGTGTAAGCGAAAGCACAAGCCAGCCCTAATCATACAGTTCGTCAATGCTCTCGCCATCTATTGCTATTTAGTTCACAATGTGCTGTGTACATTGATTTGCTGCTCACATACAGAGTGATTCCCTGAACTTAGCAGCTTGATATCGTGAAAAATACTTTGACCTACTTAAGCATAATTCACATGTCTATAATCTCAGATTCAATATTTCCAGCTGTAAAAATAACGTCCACTTATGAAATATCAGCGCAGTTATTATCATTTTCTCTTTGCTGCGCTTGCTATTGAGCAACTTGTTCTTTCTCCAGGCTACCATCACTAGCGCACAGGCTAACTCCATCCGGCCGTACTCAGCAGCTAATTGATAATTTCTTATGGCAGCATTTCACTCACGGTGCAGCCAAGCGGGATGAGGGCGAGACTCGGGTCGGAGATGCCGGCAAATCACCGCTTTACGCCGGCGCTTGTACACATCAGAGTCGGAGCTCTGACGTGACGTTATTGTCCGTCATGACGTTATGATGAATCGCGGACGTCTTGATGCGACCTGCGTATGTAAGGAAGGCGGGAGACGTCCCGGGGAGCAGACGGATATCAGAAGGGAGCGGCCTCCCTCTCGCTCGCCACTCTCAATGGAGACGCTTTAAGGCTGAGCACAAACTCTGACGTTAATCATTTCTAATGTAACAAAAAAAGCACATTCTGTGAGTTTTTCGCAACGTGAACCTGAGATTTAATCGTGAATGTTAAAACTGAATATCTGTCCCGATCCGCATTGACTGTACAACATACTTGGCAGCGCTAGTGAGTCTTTGCCAAACCGATTATAAATTGGCCTGGATTGTATTTTGACACGTTGATCAATAGGTATCGAGTAGTAGTGAACTATTGCTCCAACCATTATATAAGAATTTCTGTCCAGTTCCAGGCATAATGCGGATACTAGAAAACTGGACAGACTTCACTATTGATCCTGTCGTCTGTGTTTTGGATAAACCGCTCATACATTTTTGACGATCGCGTAAGATTTCACTTTATTCTTGAGAGTTCAGGACTGTGCATAATTGTGGACATGGTGGCTCTGAGAGCAAAACGGAGACTTCCTAGTGTTTCGTGAAAAATGCTGTACACCCATCTCCTGCATGGTACACATATGTCACGGAAGATATTGTGTGAACTATACAATTCTACATATATACATATATATGCACTATATCAAGTTTTACTGTGGAGGGTCCGGTTGTATAGTTCAGGACCTGCCTTTGACAGAAACTGGGGTCGATGACACAGCTGGTGGACAGAGAGCCTCACTGACTGGCCACCTCCCACAGGAGTGACTATCCGTCGTCATCAGTCGTATCCACAATCGGGACACTTGGTCAGTCGGCTTTAATTTGCCTCGCTAATGAGTATTTTAATAATTCAGCACGGCCAGGGCGGCTGAGATCACAAGGGCCGTTGACATCGAGGACGCAACATCTCGTTACATCGTTACGGCAATTGTCTAGCGATGACACGCGCCCCTGGGGACACGATGGCGGCATGTCACGGTACACCGTTCGTTTGTTCACTTATCGCTAAACGGCATGTGATCTGATAAAATCTCTATTTGTATTCCCATGACGTCATCTCCGGTACGTAAATACTATCGGGCACTCTAATTATCGCCCAGTGTCCCTCTGTGTTGTGTAGATATGGTAAAATCGGCGGTGCAGCGTAACGATATGTGTGTATGTTGTATATGTTATTGTAGAGCGGTATGCGGCAGAGGGATCGCCGGGTCTCCAGACACCAGTCTGATCTGGTGATATACAAACCGGCTGCCGTACCAGCCTGATGGCTCCTGCGGGTCCCCTAACTACCTCAGTTACCATGGTGAATGGGCGGTACCAACTGGGGACCAGACTCGGGTGTCTTACACAAATGTACATTCTCTAACCATGGCCCTTGGGCTGCTAGCTGAGATGGTTTAGGCTCGCAACCTCAAAAACTAGTTAAGATATGGTAGTCAGCCGACCACAGAGGACAGGGAACGAGGCTACAGCGGAAGGCGTATTTTTAATAGATTTTATATCTGAATGATCCTAGTGCAACAAGCAGCGATTGACTTTAAAAGGTTTTGAATATCATTGTAACCTAGTCACCATAGCAACACGGTTTCCATGACGTTATTACTAGGTCAGAGACCATTGGATTTGTCTTCGGATGTCGAACAAATGGGCAGGCGCCCTGAAATTAATTCATATATTAGATTTGGGGTTATCGAGGTCGAGAAGCTCGGGCCTGGGAGCTGCTCTAACCCGGGGTCACCCAGTTTCCGCCCCCCGTACATGGGCGTTCACCGATGGAGATAAATTGTAACGGGGCCTGGAGTGTGTCTTCAATCGGACAAATCAATGGCGCGGGTCCCGCATGGCTGAGCTTTAACGTGTTCTGTAGCGTATTGGTCGGGGGTTTTCCGAACCCGACAACACTTTCTTAATGCCTCGCCGGACAACTCTATATCAGACATCTCACAGAAAAACGTCTCCGGCAAGGAGTGGTACATGGGTGCAGTTTTATAACGAGGGGGATTATTTCACTGCCGACGCCCACAACGAGAGACGTTTTTTGGTTGTAAAATTCGCATTGTATCGCCACCTCTTACATTCTTCACAATCAGCCATATATGGAAACCATCAAAGTAACCAAACTCAACACAGATGGCCAATTTGGATCTAAATATATTTAACCCGGTTTATCCAAATTCGTGTTTTGGCTAATTTGAGCCTGCACTTTGACGCAGAGGGCACCAATTGGTGATCCGCGAAATGATACTTCGTCTGGGGGGCACTAAATTTAGGTCACGGAGTAGATGATTAACCTGATGAGACACATCGCTGATCGGTGAACAAGGATCGGCCATTTTGATACGGGCAATTTGCTACCCAAGCACACCTCTGGCAGGGTTAACGAGTGCAGCTGGCTTACAGTGGCGTTAGTATGTCGTGATCTTGGCCAAGGTCATTTGAAGGACTCCTGGGAGAGACGTTGGAATGGCGAGCTCACAAAATCTAATCTATTCAGTTTAACACAGACTGCGTCCTTTCGTTGTTTTCAAATCTATTTACTCTCAAAGGGTGATTACAAGACGGATATTGAAATATCAATCACCGAATTAGACTGATAGCAATTGACTTGTTTCAGGCCAGTGAGGGGACCGATTGGTAATTCATTTCTTCTGCGACGCGTCAACATTAAGCTTGCGGGTGAGCAGCGCCGAGGCAATGATGCAGCTTAACGCCCCCTAAACCCACAGTCTGATAGGAATTCTACATACAGCCGATCGCCGTGACATTTTCCCCAACAATACTATAGATGCGGCGTATCCCCGTCTCCGACGTTTCTCAGCATAATTCTCGACCGTTTTCCTTCCATCTCCTCTCGTAAAGCGCCGCATTTTTGCATCTAAATCCGAAGCCTGTGCCCAGACGCTTCAGAGCTCGGCCGCGGCCGGAGAAGCATCGGCGGCTATCCGACTCGCAGACACTTAAATCCTGCTACATGAGAATCTCGACATATCCTCGGTATATGCTAAGATTACGCGGTGCTTCCTCATTTAGAGCCGGGCAAGTCCTCGGGCTCGGCTTTTGTCAATGATACAAGAGGTTTTGAGCGCCGGTGACAGGTCGGGTGTCGAGGGGGACGTAAGCTGACGCGGCGACAATCTCTCTGCGATGACAAATCAAGCGGGCGAAAATCACGTCTTGCACCGGCGTCGATTTCCAACAGAACGTATTACACGGCGTTTGAACATTGACAGATGGAATTAAACGGCATTTACACCCGACAATGGCCGCTTAAAGTGCCCGCGAAACGACGTATTACTCGCGACAGAGCTGGCTAGGGCCGGGAATAACGGAATGTTCGCCTGATACGACAACCGCCGTCGGGGAAATAAAATTATGAGATCATTGGCGGCGATAATCAAAAGACCCACGGGCCCGTGCGCCAACAACAATGATCTGTTTCGGCGCATAAAGTCGGTCCATCACCGGCGAGTAACAAGGAAATATGGCACAAGAGCACGCCGGCTAAATTTAGCCATCTCGCACAGTATTGCTTCATTAATGCCATTGTCAGCGAAAGTAATACCAATTTATGGAGTTTGCCGAGTGATATGCGGTTCGTATTGTTCTATCGATGCGACGCTAATAAAATTACAATAGAATCAGGCGTGTTATCTGGTGTAACGACATGGATACCCATGCATGCGGCATATCAATACACCCGGCTTAGGTTACCAAACCGGAAACACGTCAGACGTGTGCGCCATTAGGTGGCCGATACAAACAAACTCGAGCTGTTAATCACTGCTGCTTGGTATCGATTTTATTGGCCTGAATCGGGATCACAGCATGCGGAGTCTGGAACCAGGTAATTTTAATTGTGACTCCGATTGCTCAGGGGTATTGAGGTCACAGGTCTGACACTTACTCAACTGAGTGGACCTTGATGCTCCTAAAACATTCCAACATATTTTTCTTACGCTTCAATCCCTAAAGCTTGGTAAAGAAAGCCAGAGGTACTTTTGATGCTCGTTACTGATCTTCAATCCTTTATATCTGGGGCATCCAAATGGATTGCGTCTTCTGTCGTCAGTGCTCGACAAATAATGACCGATTTCCTGTGACCCGGGGATCGGGAGGTCTGAACCGCCCCGCCTATCGGGTTACCGGTAAGGGGCTCGAAAATCAGTTAATTTGACCTACGGGTACTCACTTAAGCAGCGCCTTTCCAACAGGAGCAGAGCTCTTACTCTCGCCCTAAATTAACATCAATATTTATTTTTTCTTCACAGGAAGCGCGATAGGGATGGATTTGAAGGCTATCCGATGTGTTCTGGCCTGACCAGGGAATAGCAACAGACTCTTGCCGAGAACCAGGGGTCGGCTCCAGGGACACCGACGGCGTTCATCCATCGGTGATCATTTTCACCCCGCATCCGTCCGCCGAGTTTCACTCGGAAGCCGCCTGGGATTCGCGCTCCGGAGTTGCGTCCATGAGCGACGGAGCTATCGTCTGGTGCACCACGGGTCGTGTAAGGATCACCCGCCATTTCCCGCCAAATTCTCTCGCCATTCTGTCGTGCGCGTCCCTATCGTGTGCTCGCCAGCGGGAGAGCGGAACAAGTGCTCAGACCCGCCACTTACCGGGACATGGTTAAGTAGCGCGTTCGCCTCTAATAACAACCTGATGCGCTGCCTTCAGAGGGGAGGAACAACCCGAGGGGACCGCCATCCTCCAGAGCTCAGCTATTCATAGCGACTCGATCAATGCCACCGCGTCCTCAGAAGCGCTCAAATCTCGTGTAAAAACCACGAGGTTAGAAGTTAAAAGTCGGCGGATCAATCGCGGCACGATCATCTGCGGCGTCGGCGAATTGCGCCTGTGGCTGGCGAGAGGAGACGAAATACGCGGGCTCGGGTCTGGAGAGCTGCCCGCCGCACTTCACCATTCACACCGCACCGCCGGCCCGGAGAATCATCATCATCGGTGTGGTGAGGCGACACAGCAGCCGCCAGCGCGACAGTCTCCCGGTGCTCTGGTGTATATATGTCACCGATCCCCGGCGCTCGCAGACACGCTCAACCCGGGACCGTCTGAGGCGGACACACACACACGACGGAGGAGAAAATTAGCAGGCATCGCCGGGGGAAATGGAGCGGTGTTTGTGTCAGACTCGGGCGTGAAAGTGGCAATTTACAGCGAGCGATCAGTGAGGAGGTTTAATTCAGTCTCACACCTCGCCAGACCCAGACTGGCAAGGTTAAATTTGTACCGGACCTAATGTGCTGAGCCGAGCTACAAGTTACCACCGACCATTTACTTGTACGTCATTCAATTACGTCAGGATTACAGCTGTAAATACGTGGTTGTCGAGCACACCAGTACCATAGCGAAACGTGCTAACGGGATAAGTCGATAATCTTGTTTCGTAATTGGGCATTTCAAACTGCGCTTTCCGCCAGGATATAGGACCAGTGAAACGGTTTCTATGGTAACATGGATTGCTAAGAAAGGGCAATTGAGAGACAATCTGTGATAAACCTTACATATTCCCGAATGATCAAGGGCATTGCTACCAACGATCAGATTTATAACACCTGCCAGTACCGTTTCCATGGTAACCAGGGTACACACGTGTTTAACTCTCACTAAGATGTGTTAAGGTGTTGCTAGGGTATCGTAAACGTTAAAAAAAGGAGTATTGTTCTGCCCATCGAGGAATGGCTATCTCGGTTCGCCTCACCAGGACAGGAAAAACCTGAGCCGGCAGAATCTAAAGCAGGGGGTTCTTTGGGAACGACCATCTTCACACCGGCGGAGGCAGGTGAATAGTCCTTCATACACCTGCCAGCACCAACCATAATAATATAGACTCAAAACAAGAGGTGGCTTTGGTGCACCGACCATAGCCACATTAGCAGTAAATACTCTCCGAACTTGTAGCCGCGGCACCAATCCCATGTCGTAGCATTGTGCGCCAGACCTCGAGCCGCTTAACCCCGGGTTTAACGATTGAAGACCCGAGTCCTTCTTCATCGAGTTGACTTCAGTGCACCATCAATACGCTGAAACAGTCTGGAAGTCTCCTGTAGAGACAGACCTGAGGTGGTAAGGTTGTAGGGAACAGGGCAGGGGCTCGTCATGTACAAGTGTGTACAGGTAAGGGATGGGATTCCCGGACTCACGTGGGTATGACTCGCCTCAGAATGACACGTCTGACTGGACTAAGTCATGGATACAACCATACTACTTAGGTACCTACATATACTACTGGCAATCATGTGCTTTGTGCTTTATTTACCAGGTGGCGTTACGGCTTCTGCGTCCGGTGGGGTGGGCTCAGGGCTTGACGATGACAGTTTCGCCTGGGAAGGGGGCGGGGAGGACTTTGAGCGAAGCGAGAACGGTTTCGCCATCACCGACTTTAACTTCCGCATCACCCTGCATCCGCCAGAGATTAAAGCCCTCCGTGTTCACCGCCTCCAACATGTCCATATCAACTGCTCAATACCAGACGACCTCATCAACCTCCATGCCGATGACATCAACCAAAACGTCACCGACTTTAACGCCCACAACGTTACATACGTCTTCAGCGTCATGACGGAAAATGCCGATATAGCCGTGCCAATCGGACACAACTACGGACCGGAAAGTAACCATAGTGACGAAATCGCCATGACGATTTCTGCAAACGCCAACGCTTCAGACTATTTCATCGTTCGGGGAAAGAGCGTGGGTCACGTGCTCTTGCTCATACGCGTGACGTCATTCCTGAACGACTGGGACGACCTCTATCATACACTTGCCATTTTGGAATACAGGGTGACCGTGGTGAGAAAGAGGCGGGTGGTGGACGAGACATTCGACTGGGTTGTGGCGATCGTCGCCTGCCTAAACGTGTTCGCCATCGGATGCGCCACCGACTGGGCGAGTCTGAAAATGCACTTTAAACATCCGACAGCCCTACTGCTGGCATCGTGCTGTCAGTTACTTATAATGCCGACCGTAAGTATATATGCCGTCTGTTATTTGTAATAATACCGACCGTAAGTATATATGCCGTCAGTTACTTATTATGCCGACTGTAAGTATGTATGACATCGTGTATCGCCCATAATGATCTGCATATCTGCACAACATGAAATATAGTATAACTTTGTATGACAAGTTGATGCCCACACAAAGTGCATGCACTTCATTAATAATGCCCGCATACATATGTCCCGAACCGTGATGTCAAGAGAGTATCTAGGACAAAGAGAAAAATACGAGTTAGTCAGCAAGAATAAAGAATCACCACAATGAGTGAATAATTTGTTGTGAATGGACATCTCATTGAATGGCTAACAGGTGAATGCAATCAGAAATGTAGTTGACCTATATTCCATAGGTGCTTATTTTAACGCCAGCCTTGCTTCCTTGCTTACTCGCTTGGTAGAGCGGTTGATGGATTTAAGCATCTTTCGGAAGGTACGACCTAGTACTTCTGATAAACAGGTACCTCTGCATTTCACGAAGCCACGATTCCAATCTTCAGACGTAAATATTTATCAAGTACTCACACTTAATTCTCCACTCAGACATTCTTTCTACATGATACTTTCTTACATAATCAACTTCTTTTCATCCTCATTTTTTAACGCTATCGGTTCCCTTGCCAGGTTTTTCCACACTGTTGCTTACCACCCAACCCATTTTTCCCGGTAAGACATAGAAAGGTACCACGCCCGTTTAGTAAGTTACCGGGCGAGGAGTGATGGTGCGATGTTAAACGTAATTACGTGGCCCATCGCGGCGAGACGAGCTTTTAGCCGGGCACACCACGTTCTAATTACTCCGGGGCGCATCATCGCCGGCCCCTTTACCGCCAGGCGGCGCAAAAACACCCGCCAGTCTAGGTGATAATTACCTGGGGCAGGCGGAGACGGGGGTTCTCTTGTTCGCCAGGCCGCTGATGAATGTAGTGTCTGATACAATGTCCTCATCGCATTAATGATGTTGCCTCTCAGCCGCCGGATAAAGAAGCCTTTTGGTTACTCAAGGCACCTGGGGAGGGCTTCTTTTGAGTAAAGATGATATCGATATCCAAATGATAATGCCGTGCTTCACTATGATGCACTACGTTATTACTCCTATAATGGCCATAACACAGGTACCATTGTTAACAATTCCTTTATCGTGTATATACATACATGTTTTATACCATATGGAATATCGTGGTGCTATCAGGCTCCGGTGTTGAGGTGTCGCAACTCAGCCCAAATATCAAACTGGCGAATGTCATGCAAATAATCAGTTCGAGTTAACATATTTACAATCACAAGGCATTACTCAGTATTGAAGCTGATTCTGACCAGTAAGTGGTCTAGCGTGTGAGACTACGGGCGGAGAAGACCTAGGACTGGAAGGCCGCGGTGAAGACATGAGATATGTTCTCCCAGCAGGCTGCAGCTGCCTAACATGAAATCAGGCTAGGATTGAGGGTACCTGTTTGTTGATCAACAGCATGAAAGGAGCAACAAATCGTGTTAACTCAGTCACACCGACATATTCATTACAAATCCCAGTCAATATAGGGCACACGGGTCCCGGGGAACAAGCAGAGGGCGCTTGCCAAGGGTCTGTAGAGCACTTCCAGTGTTAGGGACACACCAAGGCGTTTGCGAAGCTAAGAATTAATATATACAAAAGTACATGCGAAAACATTGCATACACTTGACCATCTCAAAACATGTTATTATGACAAGCGCAGGAAGATGAAGCAGAGTTGTTTTATATTGTGCATCGTGTTCATAAAAAGATGCTATTAAAAATGCAGTCGTATGCCCTTCAGTAACAAAAAGATACAGCCGTCGAAGGACTGTTACTGAGTCAATGCCAGCAGAATCTGACATGTGCATTACCCCGCTTAGCCTCTATCTGCGGAGGATAAAAACGCAATCCACTCGAGTGAATAAGAAAGTGTTTAACGCCAGATTAGCGGCACCGGTGTCTGACAGCCCCCCAGCCCGGGCACGAGACACGGAGGGCTCGGGCTGTCAGGCTGCCCCCGCGGCTCATTCTCCCTCGTGTCACCCCGGTTACCCTCGGGTCTCCGGGCCCTGCACGATATGTCCGCCGCACGAGACCGTGATTAAGGAGGATGTAATTCGCCACAGCAATGCTCGCTTCTCCATCAGCATGGGACTTAGATTTATACCAACGTGGCTGTGACACATTATTGGCAGCGCCGACTTATTCGCAAACAACATTTTTCAAACTTAAGCTATCGATGCCAACGAAGGACTTACTTCCGAAACATGGGTAGAAACATCAAAGGGTTTATACGTTCTAAGTAATGAACTTTTCGATTTAGTCTGAAGACACACCAGAGCGTTACAAAGTTTGAGACTGCGTACATAAACGTTGTGTAGGACTTGTGGCTACCGCTTCTGTCCCCGTTCTCGGGGTGCCCTGCCTCCCTCGGGTACATACCACAGCCTCGTTATCTCTACACTGGCATGGAGGTGAGGTCACTTCAAGCAGCAACTAACAAAACACGAATTAGAATACACCGCGAGGTATGTAAAGCTGAAGAGCTGACTTACCATAAATGAATATTCTGTCTTTAAGCTAGATGCTATCGCAGGAAGAGCAGGCTGGATGGAGACGGTTGCCAAGCAGACAAGAGCTTTGTGCGGCCCATTAACGGATAATTATTTATCGTGCTACCACTTGTTGCTCTACCCTTGTCACCGTCAATTCGGGTCCCACTGTCTTTTGAAACTTTCAACTGCAGTCGTAGCTTACTCTCGCACTCTCGAAAGGAGCTTGCAAATGAATCAGATTATACCGACTATAAAGCTTGTTCACCCTATCAAGGGCAAAGACTGTGAATAGGTAGTAGTTAGCATTCTCAAGTGGGAACCCCTTTCTTCAAAGCAATGTGTTGCCAGTCATTGTGTTCACATATCAAGGTTATTTTCATGGCTGACGGCCAGTTCATCGGTTGGGGCAGCTGCACGACTGGCTTTTAAAAGGAAGTAAATGAACATGCAGAAAACTTCTGCGAGCAATCCTCTGGTAGGGGCGATGAAATTTATCAGCCACCGCCGTATCCAAGCGATCCATGATGTATCGGGATGCAACAAGCGACCTCCCTCTCAATGGGCAATTTACAAAAAGCGTTGTGTAGATATTCTCTCGATCAAGCACTTCATCATGTGCACTGACACTTCAGTTACCGGTGGCCAATTCCACAGTTGTTTCCAGGCATTTCTCGTCTCCTGCTTCACAATTGCCAGTTTCCTCGGCCGTCTTTTATCTACCGAGGGCGAGAGCAGAAGGACGGGATACAAACCCTGGCCAAGGGCGGGGAGTGAAAAGGGCGGGTTAAAGGTGGAATGTGCTGCGGGTGTATGATAGGCGTGGTCCAGCAGGGATCCGGGAGATCTGGTCCCGAAACAGAGCGCAGCGGGGACTCTCGGCTCAGTTATTAACTTTATAGGGCGGACTGAAGTTGGGTGCGTGAGCCCCACATAATGCACCATGATTTCATTTAGCTTCAAACAGAAGTGGTGATCAAATCATAGAGCCAGTTTTTGGTACAGCCAAAC
>JAXGGS010375497.1:0-11675 GCA_035585475.1 Armandia brevis
ACATGACCATCTGAGAGATAGACACTGCGCACGCGCTCATGTCCGCTGCATATGTTCGTGTCTCTTCCGGTCTCCTTAATCACGGCAAACCGATGACACATAACACCGCTGCCCCGCCGGTTTCCATGACTACCGAAGTCGTAGAGCGTCACGTTAATAGTCTGACCGGGAGCGGCGTGCACAGACCAGGGACACGTCACGTGGTTACTGTGATGAAGCTCGAGTACAGCGCCATCTACCGGCAGCTGTGTTACTCTGGGAACGTGATCACACGTCGATGGCTTCCCAGTTGTCACTAAGGAAGGCAAATTATCGAATAATCTCTAAACATGATTATCTACTCGTGCCTAAAGAAGTGAATTTGACGGTGGGATCACCGATTACTGGGAATTGACGTGTTGTTATATTTGTATGAATATTTTATAGCTATATTTAACCATGCTTTAATTTCAACCCTGTATAGCTAAGCAGCGTGGGAAAGACAGTTTACCTTTAAGACAATCGTAGGCCGCTTCAAAGTAAGATGCCAGCTCATCTGGACACGGATTATGACCTTGTTTAGATATGTCGAAGACTGGAACGCTGCAGCTGGGCCGTCCTGAACACTTGGTGTCTAGGTAAGGGAGGACGTTAGCGGCACACCCCATGTTTCCTCCCACACCGGTCTTCAGACACCGTCCAATCGCCATTCTTCCGTACCTGGAATTCCCAATGTCATTGAGACGTAAGATTAAAAATGTAAGAATAAGTGTATAAATTACTAAATAGATATGACCAATAGTGGCTTCCTATGATACTACCTAATACTTATATGTATCGGCCTATATGTATATGCTAGTGTTGCGCTGGAGCGCGCAATTGCGCGAAGTTAGCCCACTGAGAGCGCAACATATTCGCGCTGAGAGCGTGCTGAAAGCGGAGAGCAGTGAGCTAAGAGTGTGAGCCTGGAAGCCACAGTGTTTGTCCCTGCCGATGATCGTTCGGCCGGTGGAAGTCACTGTATGTCTCGGTCCTCGTAGGGGCCTTTAATCTATGTTGGTGAACACGCAGTGGCTTCTATTGGCCAAACGATCATCGCTCTAGCTGGGGCGAGCTCCCAACGCGAAATTTACGCGTAAAACTGTGTGACTTTTCTGCGCTAAGCCCAACACTAGCGAGACCGTGACTGTATAAAACATTTGGTAATGTGCGTAATTTATCCTATTTCGAGGTCATACAAAATGACTGTACATGCAGCCGCAAGCTATTATTATACGTGTGATTTATTAATCAAATGAAGTTATTGAATTATGAGAAGAATGCAATTTTTTATCTTGACTGTTGTTATAGACAATATATTTGCTTATAAATGCATGCTAATTATTTGTATGATCGGTTAATAGTTGAAATAACAACAATTGTAAAGAGCCCTAAAACAAGTCCAAATTAAAGTAACAGACAATGCTGCAATATTTCATAGTACTTGACCCACGAGTAAAGTGAGTAATTATCTTTTGCTTATAATCCGGTAGTTTCTAGTGAGTACAGTCTCATAAGTGAAAAGGATGAATGTTTGGGTACATGTCCCTTACCTGGCGATCTTCATGCCAATCACCATTCCAGCAGGGCAGGTCGCATTGAATATATCACGTTTACAATATTCTTTTCTCTCTGAAAAACAAAAAATAATACGTACGGGCTTAATGGTCAGTAGGATGAACGATTTCGCATTCCCAGTTATTTCTCGGCACAAGAATAATCAATCCAGATCCAATTTCAAAATGGATAGTTATTATGTGGTGGAAATTACATAATTATGTGCTACTGATCCCAAATGTCTTACCACATGTTTCAATTGTTTACGTGTAACAAACATGGCATGTTCGGAACACACTGCACCTAAATAATTTGTTTTAAAATTATTAATTTTTATTTAGGAGATCATATTACAGATTTGTTATGGTTTCAACTAATGTGTTCTTGGTGACCTAGATATTCCATAACATCCCAAGAAGCTACTTTTAATACCGGCTATAATAGATCCAGCATAAATCCTGGTCTTGACATTCTGGTCAAATCATCTGCTGCGTGTGGAATTACTTGTCACTGATGAGCATGCGAATAGAGATTTGCCTATGAATCATATTTGTGACCTCCGTAAGATAGAATTATCAATCACACTGGGCAACATCAACTGGACAATCCCCAATCTTAACCGCGTCTCTGTTTCCTCCTGTCACGTGATTTCATGGCGGCAGTGTTCCCGGATGTAAAAAGACAATTGCCCCGAATTCATGAATAAATCTCGCTGGTCTAATCCGCGCTTTATTGTTGGTGCCGCTTTTTCTTCATATCACGTGACGAGATCAGCACCGGTGACATGCTGACATAAGTGATGCTCGCTGCGAGAGTCGCTCAACGGCACCATGGGACCCCAAGTTGATTACACAGGGGTCACGACCTCGTGACTCATTAGCGTCTCATTTGATAGCAGAGAGTTGCTGGGTTTGTGCAGTATTATCCCGCATGACCGCGTCAACAATCGGATTATCCGGCGCAAATACAAATATTATGTTAAGCTACAAACACGGAGCGTGAGTTTAAAGCGGCTTTAATGGAAATCAATGATGCCAAACCGGAGGCGCATTAATGCTATTGTCCGCTTCTCATCTTCCGCCTGTTGCAGCGGAATAAACATCCGATTATCGGTGTCAGAATGGAAGCTTTTCTGAGTCGGATGATCTAACTTATATACGGTGTGCTATACTCACGGTCGCTTCTCAAACAACCACAACACTCCCTCTATATGAAGCAACATTCTTGTCTGAACCACATCATTCCATATTTAGAGCATATCAATGATAATGCGACCATTTTAAGAAGTTTATCATATCATAACACTGTGAGTGTCGAAAAGTTGCACCTGATTTATTCACACCTTTTAAGACCACATGCATATCACGTACACCTTTCTTGTCCTGCCGCATCAATTCGAGTGATAGCGGTGGTGAGTTTGTCGGGGGTCTCCAACGACGATTTATTATGAATATGGTCGTGACGGTTCACCATTTAATTAAATAATAATTTGTATTTTTTTCCCAGTCAGCAATTATTTTCATATTTCCCAGCAATTGATAATAACTGGTCACAGCAGAATGACATTTTCGGTCAACACCTGCCAGCAGGATGAGATAATTGGTCAATACCCCCCGTTGAATGACATTGATGGACAATACCTCCAAGCTGAATTTGTTCCTAAAAACTTTTATTGGAAAAAAGTTCCCATCAGAACAAATAATCACATTTTTCTGCGGTATTTTCCAAGCCAGCCAGAAATTCCAGAAGAAGAAATATCCAGCGGAAGAAATCGTTGAAGGCCCATGTTCTGTGCTGATCGCCCTCGCACCTGCTTCCACGAACGACGTGAATTATGATAAACCAGCTCCGGTCAGCCATAAATAATGCGCCTTATTTTTTTTATGGCGGTTTGAATGGCAGGCTCCCCCATCATCTCCATCCTCGCCACTGATTTAAGCGCTCCTGATTGATGGAGAGCGATATGTAGGTTTATATTACCCGACGATACGGCAGCTGAGCCAGAATCCTGCAGCTCGGAGCGTAATGGGACAAGCGATATTAACATGGCAGGGGCTGCGTGTGTGTGCGTCTGAGACTCACAGGCTTTAAGCGACGTCTGCCCGAGCAACGATTCTACAGACAGGAAAATTAGTCACTTTATATCATAATGCCAAGGTACGAGAGCTAATATGTGGCCTGATCGTATGACTATACTTCATATTTATTGCTCGGTGACAGCTTATTTCATGTTAAGAGCAATGCGTACATGTTTGATGTCGGTGGTCATGGGGACTCTTCCAATCGTAAAGCTCATGTGAAGGATGTATTGACACGATTTCTTTTCGCCTAGTTATGAAATTCGTCAAATTGTTTTTAAGTCGTCAAATGACAAGCATCTTGATTATATGCGGAGAATAACATCAACCGAAGAAGCCATCTCCAAAATGTGATTCGGATAGAAATTCGACATGCCCCTGCCCACAGTGCAAGCATCGCTACCCGATAGCTCGTGCTTATACATACATAAAACCGCCTCGTCATTAATCTCGGCTTATATCCGCACCTGTGTGATTTCCCCGATAATTCCGCCGCTCTCCGTCCCGCCGACCGCTTTAATATGTAAATTAACGTCCACGCGAAGAGACGGCAGCAACTGGCATCACCGCGATTCCTCCTCCCTCCCACTAGATACCAAGCGATGATCGTCAATGTTTAGCGCGGCCACAAAAAGCCAGCGAGGGCCGGGCAGGGGAGCTGGGGAGATGCCAGGAAATCGCCATTACACCTCGTGATTACGCGGTTTGCGAATGATTTTTATCGAGCGGCGTTCCGCGATAGGGGAGCAGTGAAACTTGATGGGCGATTGTTTCCGCATTAACGCCTGTGACGGGATTAGACGGATTTAGCGTGTGGATTAGCCGGATTAGCTTAATCAACTAGTACATTGGATCGTATCTCGGACACATTATTCCCAAACTCGGGTCTTGATGCTGTTTGTGCTAGGCGTCTTTAATCAAATCAATTTCCCGTCAAAATGATGACATTTGCACAGTTGAAGCTTCTCGTGTAGTCAAAATATAACACGAAATATACTGTCTTCGGTCTACAAGGAACATGTATAAATGTATATATTCCTACTCATTCTGACTAATAAATCTTACCATAAAATATAACACCTGTTGATTGGGACGGCTTGCAAAAAGACAGTAGATGATTTGTTCCTATCATATATAAAGTATATTTTTGTTTTGTGTACTTAATTACCATTTTCACGCAGACTGAACCGGCCAGGCTCAACGTCAGAGCTCTCTCCGGACATATTACCCCCCTTCCCCAACCAAACGTATTGTTTAGGTTAATACAATTTTAAATACTTTTTGAAAGTAACTATTGTATTTAGATAGACTTTAAACGGGTTTGTCTCTATTCTATTTTCAGTCAAAGCTTAGAAACACGTATAGAGGAACAAGTATAACATTGCATTAAAACTGCATACTCAATTCAGACACGACAAATGCATGAATGTATATACCCTCAACTTTCTTAAACATTGCCCATAAGCTAGTGTGCCTAGATGTAGACTTGAAAAGAGGCGGGTTAATTGCCTGGTAGCCTGCTCATACAAAGTCGCAAGTCCCGGCTGACTGTGTTGTCTCGCACCATATGCGCGCAGAAGCAATTTCCCTGCAGAAGGCGGCTTCTCACAGAAGAAACACTCATCTAATTAGTAGAAGCGGGCACTTGTAGGCACCCCCCTCCCGATGCGATTCGATCTAACAGTATTTGCACGGAGCCGAGTGGCGTTGTTAGAGGCAGGAAAATGGCGGGACACTCAGGAAGATGAACAAATAGAACAAATAGAACGTACTCAGCTGAATATACTGAGCAGGGATAAAAAGGGGCTTTGATGGGGAATTTAGACAAGCGCTAGAATGAAAGGATGAAAAAGAAGCAGCCTATTAGGGTAGATTACAATTATCTGACCGTGCAGCTCTATTAAATTACCATAGCAGCTCCGGAAAAAAGTTATCCTGCAATTCTTATAATAAAAGCAACACAATCCCGAAGCTTTAAAAATACGAAGAAAGGATGACTCCATAAGGATGACTCCAATTTGCTGAAACAATCAGGACTTAGCGGGTGTTTTACCTGGCGTCATTGCTAGCAACTTTAACTAACCCAGCGTACAAACAATACACTTTGCAACTGTGTCGATGGACATGGCTTGGAAAATGACTCATAGTTTGTATTGATGTTTCATTGAATATACAAAGTCTGATCAAGTTAACTATAAATAGTATTTCCTAATCACATTAGTGGAGCGCAGTGGTTCGGAGAATTTGGGTGTTCCATGACATTGGCACCAATCGTCAATGTTTCTGTATTTATTGGTTGCCATTTTACCTAGAATATCTTCAACACAACTTACGCCAGAACACCGTTGTAAGTGAGAATGCGACTGAGTCCGACTAAAGCGCAAGTGACTTCTGCCACATACATGATAATGTAGTACCCGTATATACACAAATCACTAATCCTCTAATGTAGAAATCAAGTTAAATGTGATTTATTATCCCAATCCCAGATGAATTAGATAAACAAATAATCATTCGATATGATGAGTTTAGCCTTTTACAAGGGCCATCACCAACCAAGGCCGATGTAACAGACACAATTACTGGTGATTAATAATTAACAACGTGCGTGCGGTAATAACTATTTACGACAATGAGTTTACGACGGTTTGTATGCCTGTTGGCGGCAGACAGGTGATTAATTAATCACATTGTTTGTGTTGAGGTAGATGAGATGAGCAAGGTTACATAAGGCAGAAATTTGGGGGAAACTTATGCTCACGAACTTTAGCTTTCCCCAGCATGATGTATTCTATGCAACCGGGCGAGAGCTTGTCATGAGACAATATATAATTCAGCACATCCTCAACTTCAATTATAACGATCGGTTGACTGAAGGAATAGCAATCTACCAACTCTGACCCTATTGCGTGACGCAGATAACACAGGAAATATGCGATACACGAGCATAGAAAACCACATTCTTGGCATGCTGCAGAACCCCCGTATCCGTGCAAGAGATAGTAACCGCATAATATGGATTTAAAAATTGATTTGATTACAAAGTATGGAATTCGTCTATTGTATCTGTTAACGTATGTGTTTAAATAAAATTTGATTTTTTGCTGCATGACTAGGTGTATATCTGGATTGTTGCATTGAATTGCCAATGAATATCACTTTCTCTGTGAGTTACTCACGGTGATAACTGACGATCAAACTAATTTTTTGTCTGTTACATTTAGATGTGAGCAGAGATACAATAATGGAAGTTATGTAATGTGTGTTATCATGAAACTTTCACGTTTGCTCATGGTGTGAATGCACACAAGTAAGGCAACAAGATCCCATCGTATTTACCAGATGAAAGACTTCATTGCATTTTATCAATTTATGCCGGGATAATATGATCAAAGGACGTCGGATATGTAGCATGTCGTGCTTGGTAGCACAAATGCCCCATTTGTGCCCGTGCAATCATGTTTCCTGAAGCAGAAAAATATTTTCGAGGTCGGATGAATAACAGAATTACCGTAAAGCTTGGATTATTTGCTTGAAAGTCATTGGCTGATTCTGTGAAAACGTCTGATAAGATTCACAGACGGGTGACATAGAACGCATTAGCCGTTCTTTGAAAACGTTTGTGAGCGAAATACATTTTCTTAGGTTTCCGCGCCTAAATTGAATCATTGATCAATACTCGAGTCCAGCATAAGGGCTACTACTAAGTGTAGCCGGCTTTTTTTCTTAACATTTCACCATTTTCAACTTTTTCGGTGAATCTGCGTGCGCACCCCATGTTAAAGCGATGGGGTTTTCTGTCAAAAATGTTTTGTTCAACCTTTTTGACAGAGATAATTCATTGAAAACAATGGTGTTGATACCATGACTAAAGGACCTATATACCCACCTCCAAAGGACCACCATTAACTTAAGAAAGTCCTAGAAAGACCTTAACTAGAAAATTCTCAATGCTACGGTATGCCAATCTATCCCCACCGCAGCGCTTTGACATTGCCCTTGACTGGCCGTTATAATGGTTAACTCTTATGTTGGAGTCGAGTATTGCCGTAGGAATACATTTATCAGCATTACGGTAGTCGCTATGCTCCTAATGGATTCAATGTTCTGTTTAATATGCTTTCAGAACACTCGGTGAAACCATCAACTGCCAACCTCTGTTTTCCCGCCAATAACTTGGTGAGCAGACGACAATGAGCCCTTCCGCTGCGACATTAGATGCATCATTATCATTGATCTTTGTATGTTGGCAAACAATAGATTGGAATTCATGATATTCGGAGCACTGGCTACGGGCAAACTTAGCATTACTCCGAGCGGGAAAAATACTCGGTACCGTGATCCAGTGTTATACCAACCCAGAACGACGGCATCTCTTCATCTGATTTCACTACATGTTGACGTATGAATTCACCCTTTCGTTTTCAACGATTTTTTGATACATGATAGAAAAAGGAAGGGATTCAACGAATATTTATGAAATCGGAAGGGCATGATATTTCATGTCTCCAATTGTAAGGTCAAAAAGGAGTGACTCGGCTGAAAGGATGAGGAAGCTATAGTTCAGTTTTCAGACCGTGCGATCTGGTTTGAAGAAGTGTTGAATTCACAGCAGTGTTTTCCTACAATCGTGTTCCGAGCCTCAGATTACATATCCTAGCTAAACCGTTAGTAATAGCATTGTTCCCACCACTCCTTGACAGTTAAAGCAAGATACCACAATACTATCAATCGGAAATCAATTCCATAATATTCTGACTCGATCTCCCGCATTACTTTGTAAACAGAATTCACCAACTCGAAATTGAACTGAACAACAAACAAAATAGTATGATAGTTAACCGTGGCCTCTGTAAATATCGATTCCATAATTAATGATAATACCGAAATCAGAATATAGCACAGTCCCATTGTCTGAACAATCGCAAACTCAATATAATACATATTTATATATAGAACTTTATTGTTAATTTAAGAAATATATTTTGCCAGTAAGTGCTTGACGGGAAGTATAAGCCCGCCGAATGCTGCGCTACATTATCATACGATGGTTATTAGACATGGTAGCATTAGGGAGGTCCGTACCTGTTGCCTGATTTTGTAAATCTTCATCTGTATCCGCGGCACAGAGGCAGAGAGCAGCCAGCAGTGATAAAGTTAGAGCGGTGATAATCTCCCGAGAACACGCCATACTAAAATCAATCTCTATAGCTGCGTCAATTAATCCGGTGATTTATCCCCTCAGACCGCAGCTCCTGTACAAATCTTAAATCCCGTGATACGAAGGACACTCCTTTCCAGACCAGTGTCTATGTCTTGTGCGTGACATTTAACTCCCAGCTACTCTTGATGAAGCTGTGTTAAGGTTGTCGGATATCTGCGGTACTGCAAGCATATGCACACGTATTCACAGCAGCACCCGATGTATTACCTCACTGATTAAAGGTGTATCCCATGGAAGGGTCATTGTCCTACTAGTGAGGCAGTTACGTTGCATCCTAACCCTGCCCTTATTAAGCAGGCGACGTAAACACTATGACGAAATCCTGCAACCCGGTCGGGCAACAGCCACTACAGGCCCGGGCAATTTGATTTAATGTCCCTTACACGGAGGACAAGCACCCTCCTGGGCCCGGACACGTCCGGAGTTAAGCGTCTAAGCACCTCACTGATTCTAATATAAAGCGGCCAGCTTCTGCCGGGCAGCGGACCCGCGTGATGTCATATAATTATTTCATAGACACACAACGAGGAGTCAAGAACCAAAGTTGATAAAGATCCTAGTTATGATCGCTGGCAAAGGATCGTATCCATTGTGCAAACAGATTTATATAGGTGTGTGAATCCGTAGATGTGATGAGGACTGCACATCCTTCGGTCTGTTGCACGTCTCTCTAGCAGCAGCGGGAGCAGCTGTAGTGGAGAGCTTGCCCTGGAACATCCGTGCGTGTGGTTCGATATTTGCCGCGCTTCTCCGCGGTAGCCCGGGGATACAGTGCTTCTGTCCTTACAGCTTTAGCAAGGGTTCTGTTTCCACTGCTTCAACAGTTTTGTTTCTGGCAGCCTTAGGAAGGCTTCAGTCCTTGCAGCTTCAGTAAGGAGTCTGTCTCTGTACCTTCAGCAAGGCTTCTGTACCTGCAGCTTCAGCAAGGCTTCTGTTTCCACTGTTTCAGGCATCAGTCCCTGCAGCTTCAGTAAGGAGTCTGTTTCTGCAGCTTTAGAAAGGCTTCTGTACCTGCAGCTTTAGTAAGGCTTCTGTACCTGCAGCTTTAGTAAGGGTTCTGTTTCCATTGTTGCAGCAAGGGTTCTGTTTCCATTGTTGCAGCAAGGTTTCTATTCTTGCAGCTTTAGCAAGGCTTCAGTCCTTGCAGCTTCAGTAAGGAGTCTGTCTCTGTACCTTCAGAAAGGCTTCTGTACCTGCAGCTTCAGCAAGGCTTCTGTTTCCACTGTTTCCGGCACCAGTCCCTGCAGCTTTATTATTTATTATTATAGAGTAAGGAGTCTGTTTCTGCAGCTTCAGAAAGGCATCTGTACCTGCAGCTTTAGTAAGGAGTCTGTTTCTGCAGCGTCAGAAAGGCTTCCGTACCTGCAGCTTCAGTAAGGAGTCTGTTTCTGCAGCTTCAGAAAGGCATCTGTACCTGCAACTTCCGTAAGGCTTAAGTTCCTGCAGCTTCTGTAAAGTTGTGTTCTTGCACAGTTCATTATTGCCATTACAGTCTTCATGTCCGGGATGGGAGGAAGTCTATTGAAGCTCATTTATACCGTAAATATCTCAATTCGCCCCCGCCAGAGAGATGCTGGCTTGACGGTGGCTGCGTGTGCAAGAAACCCATTAGGTTGCCTGGATACCTGCAGGGTGTTTAATTGCTGAGACCCGGGCAGAACATTGAGTCAAGGTGGTTCAGTGCTTTTTCACTTTTTCACTTTTTCACTTTTTTACTTTTTCACTTTTTCACTTTTTCACTTTTTCACTTTTTCACTTTTTCACTTTTTCACTTTTTCACTTTTTCACTTTTTCACTTTTTCACTTCTCTCATGTCCTTCAATTCTATCCATTATTTATCAACGCCAGAGTTGGTAGTTTCTATGTTTTTACTATTATCACTAATATTTCCGGCGCTGGCAAATGAGCCATATAAATTCACCATATTGACTAATTGCACTTTAAATATGTGTGATATTTGCATCGTGTATATTCTTTGTCTTTTAAATCCTCTTGCTGTAGACTGTAAAACAGGAATTTCAAAACGAATTATTGATATGATCCTGTCCAGATGCTATATACGATACCACAGCTTGCATGAATAAATATCCGACATCCCGGAACAAAAATATACGGAAACACCTTTATTCATAAATACGAACGAGTAGAACAAAATAATCTCACCCGAATCAATTAACTTTTCATTGAGGTCGTAGTCTGTCAGCATAATAGAAATAAATCGAAAATTTATTATTCTGAAATGTCATCATCAAATATCACCAGCCTAAACCGGCATAATCATAGTTGTTTCCCCATCAGAATGCATTAGCTTTTTAAGTCCTATTGTTAATATGGTGCGCTTATCGTATCCCCCGTCAATCTCTGCCGATTCACAGGAGACAGGACGAGCGGATGCTAGTGGACTACAAGTTCCACATGCACCACGAGCATGTTTTTTAATTCGATCACATGAATCACAGACTCCGTGGTAGGTGACGTCATTCATGTTGATATGGTGAATATCGCAACAACTTGCTAAAGTAGTGTATGGCTAAAGTAGTGTTTCTCATCAACACTCAAATCGTAGCTGATGTCCATGTTTTTTAAGCATTGTCATGAAAGTTAATAGCGACGAGGGCTTTTCAATTACTGATTCTACAGTAGAATTCCTAGTACGATCTAAACGAATTTGATTCTGAAAACCATACTACTACTACTATGAAATATTGTTGTCAGAACATTATTAACGAAACACAGACTCGTGGACGTGAATGGGGTATTGGGGGGGGGGGGGGGGGGGGGGGGGGGGGTGGGGGGTG
>JAXGGS010375829.1:0-12780 GCA_035585475.1 Armandia brevis
AACTATGGAAAGAGCTACGGTTATGCTGACTTCTGTGGAGTAAACCTCGTTGATTACGGATACGGAGCCCATCACCAGGGTTACGGACATCAGGACACTTACCGTCAGCATGATGCTCCAAGATACGGTCACCAAGGATACGGAGATCGTCATGGTTACACCGTCGAGAAGACCGAGTACAAAAGCTATAACAACAAGGGATATGGTCACCAGGACAACGGATACGGTCACCAAGATAATGGATATGGTCACCAAGACAATGGATATGGTCACCAAGATAACGGATATGGTCACCAAGATAACGGATATGGTCACCAAGACAATGGATATGGTTACCCTGGAAACCGCGGGTATGAGCGCGTTGAGGTTAAGAAAGTTTCCTACGGTGGAGACAAACATCATTAAAGATATAATGTTTTTCATATGAATCTAGGAAATTAATAAAACAGGCTGTGTATACAGAACATGTAATTATAATGTGTATTCCTTCTATGTGAACAGACTTATCTATTCCGTAAGAACAATCCCATTAAAGGATAATGTATGAAATCCCGAGAACATTTTCAGAAATCGACTTTACTGTTTAAACAAATCGTGATGTGATCTCCTTGTGTATTGAACAAATATTGGAAACCAGTATTCGAAGAATGAGAACTACAAACGTGTCTTGACGTTTTAATTGTGTTTGACGAACAAGATGAAAAATATGATATATGTATAAACCGTCATATGTAATTAAGCAGTCTAGTAAGTTTAACATTGAATATAATATAATATATATCCCATCAAGATGTGCATGATGAAAATAGGAGTATACTAATATAACCCAATGAGCATGGCTAAAAGTTATGTATCAGCCAGAGAGTTGTGTATAATGGTGCTAATCTGACTAATATGCAGACGAATACAAGAGCTCGGGTTGCCAGTCCGCCATAACATCTCCATCTGTGCATCTCATCGGAGAGTTACCATCACACAAGAACAGTTTGCGCTCAATTAAATCCAGGGAAATCAGGAGCAGCGTGAATATTTTGAATTGACGATTGCGAGTCAGTGGAGCAGCTTTACATCACAGTGGACGATCAGCTGCTGTAGCGGTTCTATGTCTGGCACGATTAAGGTGCAGATATTAAGCAGCGCCTGTCTAGTAGTACAGCTTATCTATGAGAGTAGTATAGGAGTGCATGCAAGCTCTGGTAGCGAGACAAATCATATGTGCTGTATATGTTACATAGGCTGCTCACGGAGGGAATATAGACTCCCAATTCTGCCATGTCATCTTCCACGAAGCGCAGCGTAAGGCTTGACGGAAGGAGATCGCGCAATTACTAGGTCGATAAAGCATCCGATTGTCTATGCAGTAGTATATAGAGGGACCAAGTCGATTCCCGGACTAATACATTAACGGAGAGGTGTATCAGGTTGCCATCCCCTCATGAGCTCTTCATCAATGTCTCGTCCGTGATCAGGACGGCGGTCCAGTCTTCACAACATGCGAGGACGACTGTGATATTATCGAGCTGTAGAAAGTTGATGCTGAGTTTTGAGCTATCACACGGGTTGAGGAGAAATCTTCAGGTTGCCATCTCGTCACGATATCCTCAGCAAGTCTCGCCCAATATATCCCATCATTATCCTTATAATATTTAAAATGATTACATTTGTTCTTCTTTTCGTTTCGTCGTTTTAGGCTTTTCCCTTTTAACCTCACTTATTTGTTAGTCACGACACCTACAGTTCCGCTGAGATCATGGTTATGAACATAGTTGGTGTGTTGCTCGGGAGTGAACCATTGCCAGAGGACCATGTGTATCCACTGCAGAGGTATGTCTGTGGGACCGGTCATCTCAAACTTATCAGGTCTGGTGGCCTGAAGTATCAGTCCAGTCAACTTGTAATTAAACAGGCTTTTCTTCTGACATGCCTCGTCAGACATGCGCATGTAGACGGTAGGAGACATCCCTGCCATCGTCAGCCTTTTGGTGTGGTTAGGGAACAGGGAGGTAGGCGGCGGGATCAAGGATGGTTTTACAGCCCATTGGTTAAAGGTCTCTGAATAGGAAAGAGGCGAATAGATCAAACCTCTAATTATGTGAACTGATATATGCTAATTAACGAATTGTATCGATGTTTAAGTTAAATGTACCGCCAGCAGATGCGTAAAATTGTGCCGATAAAAAGGACAATATGCACAACATAAATTGCATCGGTTGTCATCATTCCATCTCTCATTTGATTTGAAATTAAAGCTTTTGTGATTCATGATATGACTCACCTGTAGAACAGAGCATGGGATTCAACCAGTGTACACCACCAGGAGAACAGTCGTACATCATCCCGTCCTCCGACATCTTCTGACATAACTTGTCAACATCATCCATCTGTGGACATCGGGGTTTGGGTTTCTCCTCTGCCGGCTTAACGGGAGCTGGAGCTGCTGATGGGACGGATTCAGGCTCAGCTTTACTTTCAGGGTCATGGTCCTTAGTCTCCTGGTTACCAGGTTCAGCAGCTACGGAGACTGTCTGAGAATCCTGCATTACTTCCTCGGGCTCCTCAGGCCCATAGATCAGCTCTTTTACTTTGTCAAACTGAAAATGTGAAAATGATCTCATATTTATATGCGTTAACTATATACAGTTCTCTCGATATAAATATAAATATTATCGCCTTAATTCACGGAACTATAATTGCAAGTAACTATCACAGATTAAGCCAATCACATGGGATGTTTATAGTTGCAACAACAGATAAGGATTACATAATGTTAGACATAATTCAAGTCTTAACTTGATCTGAGAAAGATTTATGAGTCTGTGACATTTTTACGCATTCGAATGTAGTTTTTCAAAACCGATACATTTAAAATAAGTTAGTTATATTCTGTACTTACCAGCCACATGTTTCACGATCGAGAGAACTCAGCTATTTCGCTAAATAAATCGGTGTAAATTCACGATATGTTCACTAAATATGCTTCAGTGTATGAACAGTGTCGAGAAAATCTACGATTGATCTCTGACAATGGGAAGAGGGACCCATGACGACCGTTTATGACGTCATAGTTAGAAGACGTACGGCACGTAACGATTACATCATAAGCGATGACGCGCGATACGACTAAACGAATCGACGCGTGATTTAGCGAAAGTTAAACGCTGTTCTGGATATTATCATGAGCGATCAGCAACCTAAAGGTGAAACAATGCAATATTCCTACCGATTCATTTACATTGACGCATTATCCCAAGTCATCAATATGCTCAAAACATCACTCATTAGGCAACTTCAACATCCTGATGGTTATCACTGTAGTTATCGAGCAAGATTCTGTTTGGGAGTCTGGTCATAAGTCCGCAGATGTGAGAAAATATGTTATCAGACCTCAGTTTAAAATTTTCTGGCAAGCATTTAATTAAGGCAATCCTGATTAATATAAGAGTTAATATGTGGACCGAAATTGTAAATCGAACAGCCCAACGCAAATACAAACTCTTGTGTTTATCACTTTTACCCTGAGCATTTTTATCATAATGTCAGGCGGCTTTTAGACCGTTTCGCAGGGGATGATTTTCTTTTATTTCGCTTTTTGCCTCTCTTCCTCGGCCACCTCATTGCAACAAAGTCACAGTCTGTAAAATAATGTAGGTCGATTGTGTTTCAGCAGTACCAGATTTCTTATCAGAACACAACCATCGGTCAAATGGAGTGCTGGATTGGTGAACAATGCCGCAGGCATTGTGTGTTATTATGCGCGAAAGGTAAACGCATTCACGCCGCAGCACCCACTGCACACGGCGTGCAACCTCACCTGTAATCAACAAGCGTAGGCGGGACGACAACAACGTTAACCAAACGTTTAAAGCACCGGTCACAGCTGAGGGTAGGATACTCCTCACTTGAAACAAGGGGACCAAGCTGTCAACATCAAAACTTTCAAAATCTTTTGGCTGACAACTATGGCTACCAGATCCGGAAGGCAACCTAATGACACGAGTCAGAAGGCTTGGCGGTACTGCCCAAAGTGCCTAGACAAGCACGCCCCACCCACGGGCAAGAAGTGTACTAGGACCACGGAGGAACCGCCTCACAAGGATAGTCCGGATAAACCCCCTGCGCCTACGAATAACGAGCAATTCCAAGCGGCGATACTCGAGTCAATCAAGGCGATAACCAACCGCCTAAACAGTCTCGAACCCCCTAGCAGACCTCCGAAGAAAGCTGCGACAACCAAGCATCGTAACAAGCAAACCGCTGAAGCTATAGTGGTGGCTTCCGATCTGGAGGAAGATAGCACCTCGGAGGGCAGCGAAGCTAGCGGACAGGATAGCGACGACACAGCCGACTCCAAGTCCCGCAAGAAAGCCGAGAAGAAAAAGAAAAAGAAGAAACTCGGAGTGCTGCGGAAGGGTGGACGAGGACCCACTGTGGACTTCTCATGGCCTCAGGAAATGGTTGTGCGTCGCGGAGGCCACACTCCCGGCTGGGAGGAGCTGACCGCCTACGAGCTCGTGTACGGCATAGGACGCATGGCGCAGAAAGCAGACCTGGCCGGCAGGTTCGAAGACGCTTGCGGCATGCGGAAGTGGCTAGAAGATGTCCTCAAGGATCTAGACCGCTATCCGCTTGGCACCGTGAGAAGAGCCTCCGAGGCCGTGCTAAACGAAGTCGAAGCTGGATCGCTAGATTGGACGGATAAGCGCGGAATATATTTCGTCCGCCACCAGGAACTTCAATCAGCCGATTTCTCGCCAGAAGTTACTGCCAAGACGGAAGCGGCAGCTGCGGCTACCGCTGTGGCAGAGTCGAAGAAGGACCGGAAGGTCACTCGTTACTGCGGACCTTACCAGCGGGGAGAGTGCCAAATACTCTCAAAAACTCACAATTCCGAACATGGCAAAGTGCGACATATTTGTGGTTACTGCTACCGCAACTTAAGAAAGCACCATAACCACCAGGAAAATCAGTGCGACAAAAAGCCGGACGGCGCCGGTGTCGCAGAGGACGCTTAGGGCGCCCTCGAACTATTTTAAACTGTAACGTAGTTAGTTATCATTTACCGGTTAGCCTAGGCAAGCCCGACTTCCAGCTGATCTGTCATCTGTTCCATGCTCACTCACCCGGAAAGATCACCTCATCGTTATCATTTCATTACGTCATCGAAACCGCCTTCTCATCACATTGTCTCTACTTATCTGTCTCGTCTCTTCCAGCATGGCTAACCGGTGGCCCAACGGGCCGCCAACCCTACTCGGAATTGCAATCACCCGAGTTGTGATCTGTCGCTACAGAACTCTTCTTTGCACTTCACCCGCGGATCTCGACAGAATCGGACGTTTGCTGCTTCCTCGAGTCAAGTAAGTAACCGGTTATTATGACAGACGAAGAGTGGTGCGATTTTCTGGCCTTTGCCTTCCCCGAAGGGCATGCCGGGCCGCAGCCCGCGAATTCCTCCTCATTGTTTAACACCCACTTGCTACCTAAATCAGAGCAACCCGCAAAACCTTCGTTCCGGGATTTATATTTATCCAATTCAGTCGCCCCGGTCACCCACCGCCGCGGTCAAGGAACCGAGCGCGATTTACCTCAGCCAAAAACCTCAGCTGAGTTCCGCGACATGTTCCCAATTGACGCCAATCTTTATGAGATTGTGACACAAACTAAAGCGCCGAATTATAGAGGCGCTCGTGTCCCGGTGCCTTCCCATTTAAACATAGAACTGTGGAGGCGCGTACTCGAGAATTACTTTGACAAAGACCTCATATCTTTCTTAGAGTTCGGCTTCCCACTGGGCTATGAATGGGACGCGCCGCCAACTCCCTTCGGCCGCAACCACTCCTCCGCGGACCAATATTCCGATGCTGTACGCGAGTATGTAGCAAAGGAAGTCACGTTTCGTGCAATGAAGGGCCCCTTTACTTCCGACCCGTTCATAGAGTGGTTTCAATCGTCACCACTCATGACCCGCGCGAAAGCCGGTTCCCTCAAGCGACGGCTTATCTTCGATTTGTCCGCCCCTTTTGGTGAAAGTGTGAACGCCGGCATACCAGCGTTCCAGCTGGACGGCACACCGCGACAAGTCACGCTCCCCAACGTTCAAGACCTGGGAGACATCATGATACGAGCGGGTCGAGGTAGTTGGCTTTATTCGGTGGATATCAGCAGGGCTTATCGATGGTTGCCTGCTGACCCACGCGACTGGCCTCTCATGGGGTTCTCATTCGATGGCGAGACGTGGCTGGACCAACAGGTCCAGTTCGGCTCCCGCAATGGAGCGTTGTGCTGCTCGCTAGCCACCTCCGCCATCAGCACGTTCATGTATCAAATGACGTCGGCGGAGGTGCTCGTCTTTCTAGACGATTACGCCGGCTGCCGCTCTGCTGAGTCCGACGCCTGGGCAAATTACATGTCTCTTGTCACCGTCCTCACTTCGCTAGGACTTGAGGTGGCCGCCGCCAAGTGCATCCAACCCACACAAGAACTAAAGTGGATTGGAGCCGTATTCAATACGGTGGAAATGTCGATCAAGATCGACCCTGCCAAGGTGGCTGAGACATTGGCCAGCGTTGAAGCGATACTCACCCAACCTAGAGCCCTCAGCCGCGGCGACATGGAATCACTCATGGGCCGTCTTTTCCATGCTATCAAATGTGCACCAAGTGCACGAGCCTTCCTCAATGCATTGTTGGAGGACGGGCGAGCCGCTGACAAAGTCGGCCACGTGATTCTCTCCCCCAGCAGTCTGCGAGACCTCTTATGGCTCCGCAGCTTCCTGGTGCAACATAATTGCAAGTTGTTGTTAACACCCGCACGCCCCACTGCCACGATTCGTGTGGACACGTGCAATTCGGGAGTGGGCGCAATGCTGAACATGTCTCAAGCATATGCTCTGCCATTCCCCACCTGGTTTAACCAACTGCAGTTACACATAAACCTCCTAGAGGGTTTCAACGTGCTCATAGCGCTACGTGTCTGGCTCAAAAGGCTGCAGCATCATACTGTCGAAATTCTTACTGACAATATGACGGCTTGCTGTGCTCTGCGCGACTCTCGCACACGCATCCCACTGCTGCGAGATGTCGCCCGTGAGCTAGCCCTAATTAGCGCCAGTTACGACATTAAGTTTGACGTCAAACATATACCGGGCATCCTGCTCACTGACAGTGCGGATGCACTCTCGCGCGCTCACCTGGGCGCCGAGTTTCAAGCCCGCGTTCAAGCTTTAGCTAACCAAGGTGTAAATATACTTTCACCGCACAATGTCTCCTTCTTGCCCCCCGCCTTATTCTAAACTATCGCACTCTCGTCATTACAGTCATGGTCAACCCGTCTTACAACGACTTGGTAACTCGCAGTCGTCGACGCCGCCAAAACAGCCTTCGCCCGGGAACTCGCCGTAATCACGATTCACATTGGAGCCTCTACAAACGGTTTCTTAAGAAGATCGGCTCCACTCCTCGCCGCGCGAACGCGGAACAGCTACTGGCGTTTCTGGAAGCTCGACTAGCTACTGGAATCTCTTCCGGTACTGCAGTGAACTATCTGAGCTCCATCAAGTCCAGGATCAAGCAGAAACGCTGGAGCGTCAATTACCACCTCGATTACACCGTCAGCGAGTGGGTGGTAGGCCTCGGCAAAGACAACGACGACCTCTACGAGCCCCAGCCGTATGTGGCACATGACCAGCTGATTGAAGTGATCCAGGTTTGCGATTTATCAGCACACTCTGTGATGTTCAAGGCGCTGACTACCTTCGCCTTTTACTCGATGATGCGTGCATCAAATCTGTCGGTACCCTCGGTTGACGAAACCGACTCAAACCGCTCCCTCTGCCGCCGTGATATCACCATCCACACGGAACATCTGGAGATAGACCTAAGGTGGTCTAAAACTTTACAGAAGAAGAGCCAGGCTAAGAAACTGGTCGTACCAGCCACGCGCGATCTCACCTGCCCTGTCGCCCACATGGGAGCCTACCTCGCGGCACAAGCGCACACCGACCCCGACGCGCCCCTCTTCAGCTGGCCTAACGGCGCCCCTGTTACACAACAGGAAGTCAGGGCCATATTGGAGAGCTTGCACTCATTCACTTCCGTGTCTGAGCACGCAAGGACACACGCCTACCGTCGTGGGGGCGCCATCTTTTATTACAAGTTGGGCGTCCCCATCGAGGACATCAAGAGGCTGGGCACTTGGGCCTCTGATGTCCTCTACATCTACCTACGGCAGGCAGCGCCGGATGTGCTGCCATTCGCGACCGCGCTGGCAAACCTCAGCATCACCTAGAGCACGCCAGCACACGACACCCGACGACTTACGCTCTCTTCACCGACATTGGCCTCTACCCCTACTTTTGGCCATAACTGAATGTTCTACTTGCCGGACAGAGTTCCCAAGTAGCGGCTGATCACCACAGGGACATGAAATAAAATTATGTACTTTAGTTTACATTCGCCAAAGATATAACTTCGTCTTTTATTGAGTTTTAAATAATAGGTGAACAATGCCGCAGGCATTGTGTGTTATTATGCGCGAAAGGTAAACGCATTCACGCCGCAGCACCCACTGCACACGGCGTGCAACCTCACCTGTAATCAACAAGCGTAGGCGGGACGACAACAACGTTAACCAAACGTTTAAAGCACCGGTCACAGCTGAGGGTAGGATACTCCTCACTTGAAACAAGGGGACCAAGCTGTCAACATCAAAACTTTCAAAATCCCCACCCGCCCAGTTCCCTGAGCCAGGTGCGCGTTCCTTAACCTGTCATGTTATTACTTGTATTTCTTTGAATGTTTTATGATTGTATTGGTTGATCGGCCATAACTGAATGTTCTACTTGCCGGACAGAGTTCCCAAGTAGCGGCTGATCACCACAGGGACATGAAATAAAATTATGTACTTTAGTTTACATTCGCCAAAGATATAACTTCGTCTTTTATTGAGTTTTAAATAATAATCACAATTGCTACATCGAAGCTTGTACAATAATGCATTCCTTCCACCACTTGGAAAGTTGTAGGTGAGTTTATAACTTTGAGTTGCCTTTACGTCACGGACTATAGTGAGAAATTAGATATAGCCTATTACACAAAAATCTACATACATACATACATACATACATACATAATCTTCAAGGGCTACCAACCTTGAATAATTACTATGATATGTGGCAAAGGTGATCGGCGAGCTTGGAACCCTTACCCACACTAATATACCTGCACGATGTTTGTAAGCTTTTTCTAACGTTCTTATTTGTGCTGACATGTATGTCTGAATCACCATATCCATTACCCAAATATTGGTCATACATTTTACAGTCACGCGTACTTGTGTGTATTTGAACCCGGGATTTGAACGGAAGAGCAATATTTATATATATATATATGTATACATCCAGCCACCATTAGTACAGAAAGCTACTCAAAGAATTATAAGAAGACATAAACTGCTGCTCGGATAAGCAATAACCAATTCAATTTCAATTCAATTTAAAGCATGTTTATTCAATCTTACATCCTTAAGCATACATGTATCACTGCGGAAATATTGTCATCGAATACTATCGACTACCGTTAAATATTATGATATATGGATTATATGATCAATGCATCATTTTTAATATGTAAGTATGTATTACTAATTGCATATACATATCTATGCGCATATAATATATATATACTTACATAGTCTCTTGACAGTGATAAGAGGGTTCTTTAGTTTCAGACTTTAGGCCACCAGGCAAATGAATACACTTAACAGTCTTAACATGCCATCTTCACAACGTGCTTACTATATAGGCTAAGTCAACACATTATTATAGCCTGCTTTTGTATAGGATTATGAACTTAAATTACGGAGAAAGGATGGCGGATTCAGTGAGTATACTGGTGGCAACTTTGAAGCGAGACCTTTACAGTTTGAACGCTGATCAATATGATATCGAATTGGAATGGAACCAGTATGGATAGTGCCATCCGAATAGTGGTTCAATTGGGTGAATTGCCAGACCGGGTTCTAAAGTTTATACTGGCTGGGATTTTGTTCACCTGCCTGATTATTCTCGCCTGCCTTGAAAAACGATGGCCGTATACCTCGAGGGCGATTGATTTCACAAAATTCGTGGTGACTGTCTTGTTTATGTTCGACTTTATCCTCAGCCTACTCAAGGGCAATATTGGGCCACACTTGACTGACTGTATTTTAATATTGTGCATATTACAGAGGTTCACAGCTGAATATGGGATATGGCACTCGTTGTATGGCATCCTGGCACAGGCATCATTGCCAACTTTGTTCCTATGTTTGATTATAGGTTCAAGAGTGACTATCCAGAGTTTCATATTCTCAATGATTGGGCAGTTTCTGATTCGACCTATCCACCAAGGCGTCCATGGTGGAAATATGCGGACTTTATTAGCAATCATTGCAACTCTGAGAAGGCTGACACTATTTCAATATTTAGGGGTGTATAACTATACCGAGTCACTGCTATTCGTCACATTTGTGATAATATTCTTATACACAATTCTGGCTCCTGTAGGGAGGTGTAAAAGGATGTCGTACTTTGTCTGGGTGACTGTTTTGATTTGGTTGTCATTGTTACTTTCACCCGAGAGACAACGATTTGTTTGTGATGGAATGTTCATGGGTATCTTGTTTCTGTATGTACAGAGACTTAGTTCTATTTTTGAGATGTTACACGTAGAAAAGAAATGGCACAATTTAGTTATTACTGTCCTTATCATGAACCCACTACCTGGTTCATCCTTTCTTTTCATGGCCATTTTTGTGTTTTACCGTATACAACATTTGACGTATAATGCAGTAGACAGGTCACTCAGGCGTCTTAAAAGTGACATTATAGTGTCGGAACCAGAAATTGGCAAATACACCTTTGTCTTGTTCGTTCTGCTCTTATTGGGCGTACCATGGTATAGAAATATAAAACAAAACTATTCTTGGATCGATTTAACCTCCCTCCTCGCTCAATTACGAGTGTTCTTTATCGTATTTAATGTGGGATATTGCACCCCTATGACAATAGATCATGGCAGAAATCCATATACAGGGGCCGAGTTCCGCTTCCAACTGGCAAACGCTAACCGAGGACTGAAAAATGAAATGAACACTTTCTTAGAAAATTATTCACGGTATATGATCCATCTGGAGAATAATTCCGTGGCTACATATTACACGAGTGCTCAGTTAAAAGTTATTTTCTTTGTCACCACTTTGAACATCATAAAGACAACACTGGCCGGGAGCTTCTTTGAATGGATGCCTAGCATCGTTTGCGGCGATTTGGATTATATGATAACATCTGACTTTTGGCCGGAGGTGTACCAACCTGACATTACTGACAGAGGAATTCCACGGGGCTGTGTAAAACCAAGCACATTGGACAAACAAAACCCGGCGTATTTCACTCTCCAGGCACACATAAACTCAACAGATGAATTCGATCCTGTGGTCAACGAGAATTATTTCATAGATCGTGGCGAATCTCGAATCCTAAGTAGTTCGAAGTTTCTGAGTTACCTGGCCGATGGACGACCAACCCACGGACCTGCTATCCAACGGCCAGAAAGTTGGATTGACGATATCATGGGCAGTGACTTTTGCCTCTGGCATATTGACATGGTACCATGTTTATTCTGCAGAACGTGGCCACTCGCAGCCGCTCAATTCTTCACAAGGACGAGGAGACGAAAGTGGCCAAATCGCATCCTTCTGAATCACCTTAAGCAGGAAGGATGCCATGCTGCGCCAGTTGGGCATAAATTAAGCGCTCTTAACGACACAGAATGGCGATGGTCATTTTCCTCAGCCGAAAGACGTTTGGTGCAAAGTTTGCCAGACGAAATGAAGACATGTATGTTTATCCTGAAAATGATCAGAAAAACGCATTGGAACGATGTCAGGACACCGCAACCATTCAGTTCATATCTCGTCAAAACCAGTTGTTTTAGGGTATGTGAACTCAGAGCTAATGGAAACAATATGACGGCTGTTACTTTATGTAAAATGGTTTTAGATGAAATAATACATGGCTACCAAATTGGAGAAATCGAACATTACTTTATTCAAGGGCAGAACTTGATAAATCATTTATCTCCGGCCGTTTGTCGCGAAGTTTCCGATTGGCTGCGATTCGTTAAGGAAAATATCTTGTGGTTTTTTCTCACTAGTGCCAGAAATTGCTTGGATCCAAAGTTCAATTCAATAATAATCAATGATATGTGCAGTAAAGTGGGATCACCGAATCTTACTACTTCATCAGATTACGTGCACTTTCTTAACTTGCTCATCCAACATCGGGATGCCAAGAAAATATTAAAAGAGACCACAGAAAAACTGAGGATAGTTTGCAACGATGTGTGGAACTGACTCTGCATAACATTCGTGGGTGAATATTAATTACCGGTATCAATATTCGTGTGTCTATTACCTGGTTAATGTGGCCGACTTTGCAAATGTATGTAATTAAAGTATATTTAAATTTTAGTTCATTGAAGTATACAATAATATGCATGTAGCAAATTGGCTTGAGGTTTGGATGGGAAAAAACGTTGACTGGGCATAATGTGTTTTATTCTGGACTATTTCAAGTTGACATGCATAAATATCATAAGATTGAAATTTTATTTGGAAACTTCTAATCACGGTACATGTTAACAAATACAGACTATATAAAATAAGAAGTCCTTTCGTTCATTTGGGTTATAAACTCAGACTTTGCCAATTATGCTACTGATTCGATAAATTAATTATAGTCTT
>JAXGGS010375940.1:0-12778 GCA_035585475.1 Armandia brevis
GCCTTTGTGTTTCGTTCTATCACCCTTATCGCTGACTAGCTTGCGGATTTTCCCAGTGAGACGAATATAGCGATTTTTGTGGTTAGTTTGAGTACCTCGCATATCTCGGTTCAGTACCAGTTGTGCGCCCCTCCTCCTGCAGTCCGCCGTGATGTCATCGTTTGTTTTGTACCCGTTGACCTCGCCGTAAGGCGTTTGAGATTAGGCCAAACTTGACTGTAAGGTCCTGCCAAGGCTGTGGCAATGGTGATGGATGGGTATGAGATGATATGACCTATCCGGCGTAAATAATATATACAGTCATATTTTGACGTGTGTTTACCGCATCCGTTGCCAAGTTATGGTCTTTTGGATGCCCTAAACTACCCACATTTGTTCATGCCAGGCAATCTCACACAAGTGGTTTTAAATTCGGATTCCTCTATAAGCTGTAGATACTCAGCTCGACCATCTAATAACGTAGCTATTGCTTAGTAATGGCTGCATACTCCTCACAGGTCGCCTATAAATATACAACAGGTTCAAGCTATTTCATTTTTTGCCGGATGAAATTTTCCCAATCCAGGGTCATTGCGGTTTAAACTGGCATTTTTAAGAGACGCCCAATAGAGATGTAGATAAATTTTGTCTACCCCGTGTCTTTGCAGAAGTCGCCCAAATTTCGCTGAAGTAGGTAATAGGCCATTGAGTTTTTCTAATTGTTACCACATACGAGGCTTGGGGGTATCTGGTTAATGGAATGGGAGCATGCAGGAACACTTCCATATTCTCCCCGTCAAGAAATATGGCGCAGAGGGCAAACATAGCTAATTGAATCGCTGAATTAGGGGGTAATTCAATCCAGAAATTTGGTTCTGAAAACAGTTTGATGGTTGGTTTCTTTGTCGTGTGTTTGGCGCTAGGTATGATGCCGATCAGATGAAATATGGCGGTGTTGTGCATGAGGTGAAGTTTCCATTCACAGTAAATTTTGTCTTTATCTCAGGCATATTCATAGCCAGCAGACTATCATACAGCTGAGATAAGTCTGGCCCCACTTGGCCTGTACTTGCTGACCCCCGAGTTCTTTATAAACCTGTTGCCTCGGGCAAAATTTCAGTACCAAGATTACCACAGATTATGATGTAAATCTTAGATTCGGATATTTTCTTTAAATAATAATAGTAATATCAGCATTTGACCTTGGTCTAATTGGCTCCTATAGTGTCCTCGGTTTGCGTTATCAGATGACAATTTTTTTGAATTTCAAAAAGAGTCGGCAAGTGGTGCTGATGAATCGAATCTTTACGGTTGGTTGAAAGGGTAATAAGTGCCAAAACCTTATGCTTTCCAGACCCTAACTTATTGCCAAACTTATGGGATGCCGGGATGCGTTCCATGGGTCCGAATCGAGCGTCTGCGAAAATGTTTTTAGCTTTTCCATTACATAATGAACTTCGAATCACTAGTATATTATCATCTGTACGTACCCAATTTACTACATGGGCAATGCAAATCACTCTTGCAACAACGGTCTCATTTAATCATATTGAGTTGCGAGTTTTTTTTAAATCTCATTTGCAGTTTGTGTTGTTTTTAATTATTCCAGGCTCTGATGCGTACGAATATCTATCCTAAGCCGCATGAATGGAACATATATCAAACTTTTTGCATTGGCAAATCATTTATTGGCTTATCATTGATATTCTGGAGTTATTTGCCCTCCATTTTTTCTTTCCCTTCGTACCATCAATTGATAAAACCTCGACTTTTTGCCAATTACCACTACACCAATAATATGTGTTGTAAAAACAAGATTTCTTCATCAATGTTTGAAGGCGGATTTTCATACAGTGATAAGCAAGTTGGTATGACCATTCTCTTATTGATAGTCCGTAGTGTCAATGGGAGTTTTAATAAGAACATTGTGTATTTGTTGGTGTGAGATATTGAATGGCCCGCGTTTCGTTTCCATTCATTATTATTTTTTGGTTCTGCTCATGGCATGAATTTATCCGTAGTTTGTAGATCTCTCCATCTCATATTGCAACTGTTAAGCCAACTCATTGTCACTTTATTGATAACCCGGGCGCGTGTGTCATTTCTATTGACCATTTACATTTAATTTTGTATTTATTTATCGCAATAAAGCGAGCTATAAAAGCATTTATGTGATGATTAGTGTGGCCGAGTGTTTTGTCGAGCTCCATGTACACGTAATGTGTCCCGCTTGCTGGCTTAGTGGAGCTTAACCGCCTAGGTTTAGCCACATCTTCCTACCCGGACCTGTCACTGAGTGCATGTTTTAGAGGTGCATGTGTTGTAATAATATAGAATTTTATCATGTTGCCCTGCGAACTTTTGTGCCTCTATTGCCATACCAACATCATTACAAGTTGGAGCTGAAGCGCTTTATGTCGAGTTGTAAACCTCAAAATGGCGGTTTACTGCGCTGGAGATTTTTCAGAGAAGCGCCTCTTTGTGTGATTACTTAGAATATGGAGACTATGATCCGGTTAATCGTTGTTTTCCAGCATTAGGAGACGCTGGAAACGGTGATGTAATGTACGAAATGATTGCCCATCAGATTCAATAATCAAAATTCGGCGTAAATTCTCAGTGTTCTGCCATCGATTTTAGCCGATGAAAAAGCCAACCACTTATTGTTTAACTGTGGTTGATTCTGATGCTTCAACAAATGAATATTGAACGTCTTCATTTGACCATGAAATTGTTGTTAGGTCTCTGCTAGCTATTCGTTATCTGATTGAAGTTTTGCCAGCTCAAAATACCATAATCCTTATTACAGTAGCACAAGTAATGGTAGATTTACAACGATCAATTCGATCAACAATAAGGACTTAATCAGTCGCTCATTGTTCACCACGTTTCACAAAGCACGTCAACCATGTGGATTTAGCGGTAACCGCTAGATTCGGTTTGATGACAATAATCCTTAAATATTTTACAAGTGTGTAGGAGCTTAGAGCCTTCTTGACCACTTAAACGCGTTGCTCGTGGTATATACCGGGTACGTACTCACACACACACACACACACACATACATATATTAATCTATATAAACATATGGCGGTTAGCAGGTAAGAAAAAGGAAGCCACTCAGACTGTAGATATCTATTTTTCACGGTCATTCGACAACAAAACTCTAAAACATCCGAAATATCGGTTTTGTATGTTAATTTGTCTGTTAAAGACACCTTTCATTGTCGCGTGTGTCTGCGGACTATCTCGCCTGGCCATCTATCTACAGGTAGAACGTTTTGTACATACCGGTATGAATAAGCTGATATTTGATCGAGTGCTAAGGTGAGTTACATGTTGTGTAGATTGCGTAGGAGATGGTGAATTCGATGCGAAGGTAAGCCACACTCCATCAATCTGTGCTGCATATGTGCCGCTCGAGTTTTTAGGTTTGTGGCCAACTAGGCCCCGTCAAAATGATGAATAGGTTTGCACCGACTAACTTTCGCCGAGCAGCATTCACGCAGTGTAACTGTTCCAGTATCGGCATTATCCACAGTACCCTATGCGCGGTTAGTATGCACTCGGTAGACATCGATTCAATTCAGGTGCGAAAGTGCCAAGCAGTACTTGTAATGTACGAGGGTACTTCAAAATTTCCCCCTTGTTTACCCAGTCTGTTCCAGTCTTTTTAATTAATAGTATTACAGCAGTTATTAATTTTGACGGTGTTCCATTCTCTCCCCTAAAAACGTCAATACCCACTTATCCCGTATTATAAACATATGGGAATGATAATTAATCGCTGAAAGGTTATACATGTAAATACTACACCAATCGTGTTACTTTTTAATATGAGTTTTTTTTATGAAGACTCCTCATTCGATCAGCAGGATGTGTTGAAATATTCTTGATAAATGAAACAAGATCGACGCCCTACAACGGCCCACTCATTTTGTGACGTTCGTTTCGTTTTTGACTAAGATAGTCGCTTTGAATAATGATCAACCTTTCATAAAGGAAAAAGTCGAGATCAACAGCATAGGGAAGAATACCTTTTACTCCGGAGAACAATTTAATGGACGCGTGCCTTGATATGTCACACGAATAACACAAGGATTCCGTGTCATTATATTCTCTCACTGGTCTCCGTTCTGCGCGAAAATGTCAGCTAAGCTCCATTCCTTTAAGGTGTTTCCCTCGAAATGCTTCCTCGTAACTACATGAAGATATATTTCATCTTTTATTAGCCTTATGGAAAAATGTCACTCGTTGGCATTTGCTACCGGCTTGATATTTAACTCACTTATTTAAGTAAGGCGCATCACAAGGTGGTTACCGGGAACTTTGAGCACCCTGGACACCGGTTTCACATAGCCTGTCGCGGCAACTCTACTTTCCAGCTCTCAGCCCGAACAGCGTGGATGGCTTCTCTAGCTGATATTAGCATGACTGTATAATCCAGCAGCAATAACAAATAATAGTCCTGATTGTCCTAGCGCGGGGTCCCTGCCGGAAAATAAATGTTTATTGCTCAGCTTCACTCCCTGGTAGTTTGCTGACCCAGTATCCGCGCATTCTCATAAAATTCTATTCGGAACATCATTGATCATCATCTAATCTATTTCTAATCACAGGCGATGGTGGAATTCTGGCATGGGTGGATGCTCTTTCTATCACTTAGCTCGAATATGGGCAGTAGAATGGAATAGATCCATGTACGCCCATTTTGTTTCAGCGGTTTCGAATATTAGCCGGCGTGCTGTAAATGGTTTATACGTGAAATCTGCGAATCTCCCGGGGAATGTGGCACATGTGGCAGTCGTTTGTTTTAAAAACGCTCCCTAACAAATCATTCGACGATATCTATATATAATACGTGTACATTGTGTACCACGCCTCAATCTCTTGTGTTATTTTTTATTCAGGCATTCACATAGGTGACAACGCTTACTCATCGTACTGTTATCCCGGAAACGGATACTACGGCTACCACGAGATGGACATCAAGATGGAGCCAGACACCATTATGGACTCCTACTCGCCGGAGTCGATGATGTCCCAGGGCTCGGGGTCGGAGCCGAGCCCCGGCGGCGCCGGCAGTGGCAGTGGGAGGAGGAAGCTGAAGGAAGACAAAATATGTGGGGTGTGCGGTGATCGGGCCTTAGGGTACAACTTTGATGCCATTTCTTGTGAATCCTGCAAAGCTTTTTTCCGACGAAATGCTCCCAAAAGCTTGGTAAGTGTATTGTGACTCAAAATTAGTTGTTGCTGTTTGCCGTAATTACAAAAATATGTACATTTTGTTTCGAACAGAAAATATCAATGTTCTTGAACTCTTTTAATGTCACATTTTTCCTCACGATAAATCATTTTTTATAATTTTCAGGATTATTTTAAGTGCCCCTATGACGAAAAATGTAAAATGGATGTATCAAACAGAAGGTTTTGTAAGAGATGTCGACTGAAAAAGTGTTTTGAAATCGGAATGAGGAAAGAATACATACTCACCGATGAAGAGAAAGCAAGAAAGAGACAGAAGATTGAAGAGAACAGGTTTCCGTTCGTTTTTCCTTCTTTCTTTCTGTATTTGTAGTGGAGATCCCAATTTCAAATTGTATTTAGCGACACGATCTTCGAAGTCGAAACTCGAAACGGTTAATAGTGTATGTACTCTGTCCTACCTTAAGATTTTGACTTTGTATATCTTTTTACAATAAAGTATACCAAAACGTGTGAGGGCTTGTACATGCATGTGTCGAGTAGACGAAGACTCATAGTTGATCTTTTGTTTTTAGAGTAGTTCGTGATCTGGACAAAACTGGCCCGATGACCATGGATGAAGTGACCTCCAATTCGAACCCTCTCACTGAAGAAGATCGCGAAGCAATCGAGGAACTTCATACTGCCTATCAGGCCTCGCTCGACATTAGCATGGACAAAGTTCCGCCAAGGGACCAGGCTCAAGATATGGCCGATCTAGTAAACATTGCCGAGCTGAGCGTGCGCCGAGTCATAGCCATGTCCAAACAGATAAAAACATTTAAATCCCTGTCGCAGACAGACCAGATCTCCTTGCTGAAGGGTGGCAGCATCGAGCTTCTCATCCTCCGCTCTGTCATCACCTTCGACAAGGAAAAGCAGCAGTTTCTCGAGTCGTGCGACTCGGAAGAAAAATCCATGAAAATCGAGCAGCTGCAGTCGGCGGGCGCCGGACTGTTTGATGACCACATGAAGTTCGTTAAGTCGCTGGCCATTGACCTTAATGCTGATCAGACTGTATTGATTCTGTTGTTGGTGATTTCCCTGTTCTCGCCCGATCGCGGGCCGCTGACCAACAAGGACCTCGTCTGCGGAGAGCAAGAACGCTATTCCCTCCTGCTTCAGTCCTATCTCCAATCACGATATCCAGCACACATTGCCAGAGCATTTTATCCCAAGCTTCTCATGAAACTGACGGACATCCGCAACCTCAATGAAGAACATTCTCAGGTGCTCCTCAAGGTCAACCCCGAGGGAATACAGCCGCTGATGCAGGAAGTCCTCGACCTCAGGCAATGCTCTATTGTTATTTATCACTCATTGTTAATCGCGTGCACCTGTACTGTTGTTAATTGTTTCTCCGTGGGGTGTGTGTGTGTACATTTGCATTTATGCCCAGGTGTTAAATAGCGTTTATTAGCGGGCTGACCTGATCACATATTTTATAATTATCCTAGCCGGTTCGTCATCGAATGTGTTAACGAGAACAATGTACGTGTAAATTCTTTGATTAGACTATCTCGTTCTGCTAATAATAGACCGGTAATCACATTTTACTTATAGAGGTCGGGGCGTGTCCGTTGACAGGTGCTATACACATATGCCTATACAGTTTATATGATGATTGATTTTTCTTTTACAGTTAAAACGCGAAGATCGTTGCTGCCTTGTTTAAACAAATACACTAGTTGATGGCCGGCTTTGGATAAGAAGTACGCGCCAATTTGTGCTAAATGACACCGCATTCAAGAGACAGTGATTCCGAGGTATTGGACCTTTCAGACGACCATCTTTCTCCATCAATCCGCGCATTGTGATCTGCTTACACAAGCGCCGGAGCGCTTGACCTCGGCGAGAAAAGTGTTAGAAACTGTTTCAGCAACAACGCTACTAGGTAACCACAAAGAATTTCCAGTAGACAGCCAGTCTCCTGAAAGACGTGTGCGATCACCATGGTAACACAGGACTCGGTAATCGTGTAGTCAGCGTGCTCGGTGTCGTGCTTTCAATTACCGGTACTGGTTACCAGCAGTGGTAGCTATGTCCACTGTATGCCTTAATTAGGTGTCTAACCGGCGAAAGGTGAACCGACCGCCATACATGTGTGGATTGGATGAAGAAAGAAAATGATATACTGCACGATTTACACAGTTTCGATTGTCGTCAACATTATCATGATCGCAACCGCGGTAGGCGGTTCTAAGGAAGGTTAGGTTATCATGTAGATATTTACTACATGGACATGTAAATCACAGAGAATGCTACTCAATATTATTGCTTTACAGCGCTGCATTTTCCGAAATTCGGTATAAGACATAAATACTACGTTATATCATGTGGTAGCTTAGATATGTTGAGGATACGAAGTTTCCTTTGCCTCCTCGTCGATGATGTATATTTGTACTTATACTAGGATACTCAACAAATTTGCTGTAATTATTTTTAAGTTTGCTTAAAGCATAAGTAGTTGTTTAAATAGACTAATTCAATCAGCTTTGAAAGCTGCTTAAATTGATTATGTAATACATATTAGGCTTAATTATATTTAAGTATTAATCGCGCGTATGTAGAAGCCAGTGTGCTCAATGCTTACCGGTTAGTTGACGCTATAAGACTTGAACAGGTATATGTAGATATTCATTCAAACTTTTAACAGCTTTTATCTTATTTGAGCTTGAAACCGTCAGTGACTCCGCGGAAGTGATCCGATAAAGTATCTATCAGGATAGGTCTATTAGTATGGTTGACCATTTTGTCTTTTCCCTTCTGTTCACGTGACCGTTGGCTTATATCTCTTTACCAATGAATCTGTCATTTTACTACGTATGTATAATATGGATACATTTACGTCAAGTACGTGTACTATAGAGTAATGTATCTTTAGTTAATCAGATGTGGCATTACATGTTCCTATGTTGTTTGCAATGCTTCGTCATATGTCACATTACACCATTTCACTGTCAAGGGACGGCACTCTCACGCACGGTAGATGTATTTATGTAAAATCTGTACTCGTGCATACAATCATGTCTTCTAAACTACTGGTAATCTTAGTCGTTAACAACTGTACGTCAACTTTGTGAAAAGTTATCAGTCTGGAGTGTAGATAGCTTGTGATATGCTGCCGTAATTAGAGACAGATTCAGAAATGGTGGAAAAACGATCATTTCTCTGACAGCTATTTCAATGATGGTGCTCTAGGTCAATGATCTATTCATTTCATACGCCTGTGGCACATGGCACTGGGTAGATAATGCTGCTTAGCTATTTTTTATCTTGTTGTGATGACGCAATGTAATTTAATTTTAGACCAATCGAAGTGCATAGACTCAGAAAGCTGCAGAGACCAATGTTTGAATACTAGTCATTCTGGTATGATATTATTGTTTCGATGTTGACTCAATTCACTGACAGCCTTATTACGATTGCTCTCGAAGCAAGCGTTGAGTTGGATGTGTGATTTCACATAAAAATGTCCAGTTATGACCCAATAGCAATTTCCTTGTCCAAGATGAGTCCCCTCCAGTTACGACAGGCAGCTTGTCTATGTCTCTACAATAATAATATGTCAATATTTTATTCTTTGACCACAAGTGCATCACACAATCTGAACTATAGTTCGTTCAAATGCCAAGCTGGTTTGTTTGATAAACGTTTCGAGCCCTTGTTACTACCGGAGTCCCAGTCGACGTTTTTGAGCGGTTTGATGAAAACTGATCAACGAAGTGTATGAAACTGACCAGACTGATGTACATGCTTAAACAAGTACATGTACATGTACCACTAAATCTATCATTTAAGCTCTACTAGGCCCATGTTGTTTTAAATTTCACCGGCGTTATATTTGACATCGTACTGCACCTGTGTCACTCTACAAATTCTTATAATAATAGAAACGAATGTGTCCTTCTGAAGTTGTTATGCCCAGTGATAAACCATGTTCACAAGACGTTATTTAAAGTTATTTCTCTCCGGTGAACCGAGGATGTACATTGATGTACACGTTTGTTCCATAAAGTCATTTATGACATCAAGAATCAGCCAGTTCCCTGGTTATGGAATTGTAATTCGTGTGGAAATTTGACGGTTTATCATGCTAATTGTGAAACTGTAATTATCATCAGAGTAATTAGTCATTAATTCTTTATTTGTTTGTGATATGTTGTATACGTGTGACAGGTTAAATTGTGCCATATTTCAAAAAAGCTTTTACCGTTATTTGTACATAACGTTTTTAAAAAAAATCATGAATTCGATAAGGTATAGTTAGACAGATGTACAGATCGAACAATTACATGACCGAATTCAGTTGATGTTTTCTTCGTTAAGGATAATGCCCTCAGTTCTATTTTGTCCTCAATTATTTTGATTTGAGACTACCAATCAAAATGTCGTTAATACGTAAATTGTTTTGGTTGAAAGTCTGTGCATTTCCCGCCATGACTGTAATTTAATGTCCGCGTTTTTATAAATGTGATACTACTGATTACCGGACCTGATATAATTTGATTCGAAATCATGACTTTCAAAAAATGTTATTCCTTTGATTGAAATTATTCGCCAATAAAAATCATGTTCCCATTAAATAAATGTTAAAGGTCGTGTCTATTGAGATATATGACAAATGTATTTAGACTGGAGCATATAGTCCACTGCTTTCCTAGTGCTTACTGATGATGTTCGGTGTCATACATGTTAAAACTCCACCTCAGGTCATAAAACTATTGATAATGCCATTTACAGTGACTTTGTCCACTTGTCCAATGCCTTGATATAGGATTGAATGAAATGTTTCCAGCTCAGAGCATTATACGCTTGATGATGCAGATATATTTCATGTATCACTGAAGAATATTGTCAGGAGGCTTAGACTTTGTTTTGTAAAAGGCTTGTATGATCGATGCTCACTGAGCATGAAATGTCACATTACTTGTCATTGTAGCAAGCTTCATCCAAATGTTAACAGGTTTCACTGCTTGGACCAATACATGTTGTATATATAGAGGCTGACTTTGGTTTACTTTTACTAAATGTTAATGTATTTTGTGCTCTCTGCGTGCCATGTGTAGTTACATAATAGTTCATTGCCCTAATAATACGAAATGTATGTTTTAAAATTTCGATTATTGTATAATCCATGCTAAAATAATAATGCCGTTCAATATATACGAAATCGACCAAGGTGTGTTGCAGCAAAAACTTGAGTTAGTTGATGAGGCCCGACCTGTGCTAATTGTTAAAAGGACGGTTATCGTTTTGCTGATGCTTGCACATACATTTAGTAAAATTACTAAATAATCATCGCCATCGGTTATTGATAATAATTAAGAGCATGTGATCTGTAACGTGAACCACACATCATTTATTTAGATTGCGCCTTTATATCGATATATGTGTATACATATCATTTTGTTATGTACTCGCTTTAAATAACCACCCGGTAGATTTTTTTGCTGATGAATTGTTAAGCTTTTATTAAAATCCGTCATAGTCTCCATGTGAACAACCCGTTTCGCTGTCATTGTCTATTGAGTTGTGTATACTGCTGCAATTCGACACTTAAGATATATTATTAGCTCTTCTTGGTCTCAGAAAATGCTGCGCTTAGAATGTGTTGCAGTCTTATATCATATGGTTACATGTATTTCTTTCCCCAGGGTTTATCATATTCTCTAAATTCATGCGGCAAAATTCAGTGATATGTCAAGCTCATTAAAAGTTATTTAGCCCGTTGCGAAACAGAGACACGAAGATTTGTCAGCTAATATATAATATATGTTTATGAATTGTATACTTGAAGTGATCTTGTGGAGAGAATATGCCATGCTTCATAGATTCAATAAATTGTGAACTATGTATAGCACCTTGTTCGTTCGTCAATTCCCTTTTATTGCAGTAACATGGGAAACCATCTCTAAACGATTAATTTCATTTTCGAAATCAGTCGTATATATTATCGATACTTGCCTTTAGTTCTATATTAATGAAAATATATGATAAATATAAACAATTTTTTTTGGATTTATTATTAAAGCCATGTCTACATCTACAAAGACCCCTCCTAAACCTAATCCGGGCATGCTCCCTTTGATATTAGACTTTTAACATAGAGTATTACATATTTTGCATTGTACATCTATAATAACAAGTAAAATTAAGATCAAATCGCTTTAAATCAACCCCAATTTTGCCTCAAAACACCTTCCAGTGTACCCCATACTAACAACCCCAACCAAACCATACACTATAAATTTGGCTGATATAGCCGTTAATTACACCTGGGGCGCAGAGAAGGCATAAAGTCAAATTAAGTCATTATTTGGTCCCAGATAACTGAATTTTGGTACCACCAGTAACTATCAGATGCCTAATGATAATTTTGGGCCACTAACTGACCTCCTGACTAAAACGGTTTCTTCTATCCAATCTATACACTATGGGTTCAGCTGATATTGCCATTAATTACACCTGGGGCGCAGAGAAGGCATAAAGTCAAATTAAGTCAATATTTGGTCCAAGATAACTGAATTTTGGTACCACCAGCAACTATCAGATGCCTAATGATAATTTTGGGCCACTAACTGACCTCCTGACTAAAACGGTTTCTTCTATCCAAACTATACACTTATGGGTTCGGCTGAAATAGCCGTTAATTACACCTGGGGCCCAGAGTAGGCATAAAGTCAAATTAAGTCAATATTTGGTCCCAGATAACTGATTTTTGGTACCACCAGCAACTATCAGATGCCTAATGATAATTTTGGGCCACCAACCAACCATTTAGCCCAAACCACTTTTTTTATCCAAACCATACACTTTTCAGTTTGCCCAAATTGCCATTTCTCATACCTAGGAGGTAGGGCTGGCAATATGCCCAATTAAGACAATTTCCGGTCCCAGATGACTAATTAATCGTATCACCACCAATAGAAAAAAAAATCATTTTTTTCCCACTTTTTTATATGTTTTTTTGCATGTTTGGGGGATATTTTACAATTTAAAAATAAAATAAAAAAACGCTTCGTTTCGTTTCTCAAAGTACAGTATCCCAGGGGGGATACTGTACTTTGCGAAACAAAACGAAACAAGAAATGATATTTTTCTTTGGTGTGAAAGCGATTTAAAAAATTGGTAGGTGTGACAATCTGAGTAACATGGATTGCATGTGCTATCATATTGCCTTGAAACCAGGCTTAATTGATGATTTGGTTTTTAGCCTGAACAATTGCCAGGCCAGACACACTAGGAGAGGTCGATTGGTGAGGCTTGTTTGACACATTTTGCATTTTTTTGCTTTTTTCTAAGCATTTTTGACAAGATAAAAAAAAATTGTTTTCTGTTTTGTTTCACTAAGTACAGTATCCCAAAATTATCATTAGGCATCTGATAGTTGCTTGTGGTACCAAAAATCAGTTATCTGGGACCAAATATTGACTTAATTTGACCAGGGGGGATACTGTACTTTGCGAAACGAAAGGAAACAAGAAATGATATTTTTATTTGGTGTGAAAGCGATTAAAAAATAGTCGGTAGGGGTGAAAATCAGTGTAATCTA
>JAXGGS010376051.1:0-12775 GCA_035585475.1 Armandia brevis
TCTCGTACTACTGATATTCTGCACGGTAGCGATCCAATCCAAGGTGCTGACTCGTACTACTGTTTCATTGCTGTAAGCTTATAATGAAATGCCTCGCAAATGTTAATGTCAGTGGTATGCGAATAATATATGTACCCTAAATTCTGGATAAATGGAGCTTAATTGTGATAATTTACGCCGGGAGATTAACCAATAAATCTGGGACTAAAACACACATCCATGTTGATTTCAGTACCTTGACATACTTTATAAATATGCAGAGTCCCATGGGCTACTTCTTCTGCACGTATATAACTTTACATGTGTTCTGATTTATCTTGTTAGAATCGAGGGCAACGAGGTTGTTGTAAATTCTGGATTTCCAGGTACTGTTGTTCAGTACTTTAACTCAGACAGCCAGTCCTGGGTAGACATTCCCGCCAACGTGATGCGGTATAAGGGTGGAATACTAAAACTTAGAACAAGGTAAAGATACTTTTTTATTGGACAAGGCCAACAGGTACAATAGGCATAAGCTGAAAATATGCAAATTTTCGTTATTTCATCGCATAGATTGACATGAATAACTTTGTCTAGCCTAAATTATGCTTTACCGATAATACAAATTTGTTTGAAGGAAACAGAACTGTCTGTACGGACTATAGTTATTATTATATTAACCTAACAGGGGTTAAGGTCCCTGATATCTTAAGATTGATCGCACTGAAAATGATATAATACGGTGTTATATTCGTCGCTGTCTGTTTTCCTGTCGGCCACCTCGTCTAGCTTTCGTTTCCCGTACAATTGCACGCGTTTCGTCTTTTGTGTTTTTGTAGAGGCCCACACAAAGCTGGAGCTATGGTCCTGAGCAGACAGATCGTGATAGGAAGTACCTGATCAACACAAATCTTTTAAACAGAAATTCTACAACCGAACTGTCTCGAATCATTATGTTGAACTATTATTAACGATGCACTTAAATTAGTTGCCGATAAAAATGATTGAAGATATATTTTTAATTCAATTATAAACAGATATTTTGGACACAATTAATTTTATAATTATAATGATACGAAGTGTGCGTTTCTGTGTGTGATTATTTGTTGTACAAATACATTTGTACCTAGTTGTATGTATGCGCAGTTGATTTTAGTAGCCTGTTACTTAAATAAACTAACAATACGTATACAAATTTATCGGTAATTAGTTATGATAGCTTGGACCTAGTTCGATTCGATATATATTCAAAGAATGTTTTCAAATTTTGAAATCAATTCATTGTATACATGTGTTAATCAGTCCATTAGAATACCGGCTTGTATAGATGCCGCTACATGACGATAAAGTACCAAACTTTCATTTGTATAAAACATGAACAAATAAAATTGTAGATTATTCTCAGATTTTTCTTCGAATTGAAATTATAACTCGGGATACCCCTCTCCGCCCACGCAATGACGCACAACACAGAATACCTTTCGGAATATTGAGAAGTAGGGCAGAGTGTGGGCTGCCACTTGAGTTATCTGAAGTTACATGATGTACATCTTTTCGAGTTTAATCTAATCGCACCACTTATTCACGTCTGAGTTTGAAATGGAAATGGAAAAGGAAAGATGGGACATTCTAAATACATACCGAGAAAATGTCCCAACACGGTTTTCTTGAAACGAAAAGAAACCGGAGCATACCAGAGAACTATATTTTCTACATCATCACATTCTGAGAATCAATAAAACGAGATGAAAGTCTTGGCTTTAGATAGAACTATATAGATAGATTACATTCTTTTATTAAGTAAGTCAGCAGTTTATCGAAATTGAATCTGTGCATCATGGCTAAATAATTTTGTTCAATGTTTGGAGAGTCATTATTAATCCATCAGATTTCGCACGTTCCTCTTCACACTACCCATTGTTGATAGAAAAAAGTTTGTGTTGAACAATAAAGTTTACCATGTATGTTTGAGATAATAATTGTTCAACATATATGCGTCTTTGTTTATGTTGAGATAGTTGTCCCGTGTTTGTCACAGTGTGGTTGCTGCACTGCGATGTAAGTGATGCCGCTCGCGGTCACACCTGAGTGACCCGCACCGGTCAGATGTTACTCCCGACGGATAAATGTAATTGGCTAGAGATTATCATATCTCTGTCACACGATTCCCCGAAGGAACCGCCAATATTCTAACGTAGCTATTCGAAATTTAAAATTACTGTTAGTTAGCCAGAAGACTCCAAACACTTCACACGTTGTACATTATCATGAATGATTGTGCGTTAATAAAGTATTTTGAAGAATATTTTGGACTCGTGTTATTTTGCCTGAATAACTTCAACAGTTTGATCGTGCAGGATTCCCACGGAGTACATATGCATGACAGGACGGACACACACTTCCATCGGTCAGCCGATTGGTTGATTAAGTCTAGAATTGTATAGAACTGCGTAAGTGAAGAAACGTGCTACATTGTGTGTCGGTTTTAGCTTGCGTCGCTTAGTCTACTGTGTTGAGAATTTCAACCATACTAAATTGATAGTTACCGGCGAAGAAGAGAAGGATAACTGGATAGTTATTAATTACATATCCCAATGAGAAGATTCGCTTGATTGGCTCAGCAGTATGGCAATTGTTTTATTTTTTATTTTAAAGGTTTTATTATCAGCTTTTACAAGTTATGTCCATATTCAATACATTGGGCTGGGATCTATCATGATATTCGTCACTGACTCCGTGCATGAATGGCCACTTAAATCAGCTACTTATCCAAAATCGCAGAATTGAGGAGTGTAATGATTTTTTATTTCAACAACATCATTTCCGTACTCTAAATGTACTACTGATAAAATTGTGAAGCGAATGGACATAGGTAAGGGAGACAAAAAGTGATTTAGGACACATAAAGCGTACACATAGTGACATAAATTGACATGAAATATTGTTTTATAGTATGCTTCAATAAACACATATAAAATAGTTTATTAGTTACCGGAGGGTTACATGGTGTGTGGAAGTACAATGAAACCTCAATTTAAGGTGGTATTCGGGAGTCACGGATTCCGATCGCGGTAAAGACAGGTTTGTTCTAAATCGGGTTCCATGCTATGTGTTTTTGCGTTGGCCCTGCTTAAACCCGGAAATTTTCACGTAAAACACATTATAAAAATGGCTAACACTCATCAGAAATGCTAGTGAGATGAGTGGAATATACACGACTCATGATGAGATTATCAACTGTTGCAAAATCGAGACACCAACTCAGCAACTGGACCTGAGCTCCTGAACATCATGCTGAAGAATGATGTTTTGGGCTTGTCAGCTCGCTTGTGTGATTTCATAAATCCCCTTAAGCAAATAAATAGTGCAAATACAACTTTTTATATTGCAAGTGCATTTATATATATTTCATATCGGACAATATATATGAAACATTGAACAATATTTATCACTAGCTAACACTACTTGATAGACTGTAATCAATACGAGTCGTTCAAACACATATTAAACTGCCACTTCGGCCCCTTCCTACCTACCGATAAACTATGACAAGGAGATTCAAATATGAAAACCAGTGATAACCTAATTTCCAGGGTGGCTTTCCTAGACTCACTGAGCATACATTCTAAAATATATTTGCAGTATTCAGACTGGAGGCCTGATTTGGTTAGGTCATGTCTCCAGTCCTTTTGAATTTTAGTATGTGTATTGTGAACGTGTCAGCAAATCATCAATTCCCCAGATTCAAAACTCGAGACGGTGTGTGGCGTAACTAATTGCTTATGATTTATTATGTAATCGAATTATGTAAGATTATGTAATCGACCTTTGAGACACAAAACAAATCGATAAGCCTTCTCCATGCTAGAGTTCGGCCCTTTACATAGTAAACATAAACAATCTAAACATTAATTAATAAAACACAGCAGCATCGCTGAAGTTCAAAGCTCGCTTGGAAAGAAGCGTGTTGTATGTGATAGGGTGTGGTGGGTGGGGCAAAAACTTCGAGGTACGACAGAGCGTGCAGCGAGCGTGTTGTCTGTCAGTCGGTTGACCTAAGACTGACCTCGGCGGTGAGCGGCGGCGTCCTCGCCTCGCTTGAGCTCTCGGCACTCACTATCTCCCATGATGCACTATAATGCTCTCACCCTCACGGTTATCCCATTATACACACATCAATTCCCCAGATTCAAAACTCGAGACGGTGTGTGGCGTAACTAATTGCTTATGATTTATTATGTAATCGAATTATGTAAGATTATGTAATCGACCTTTGAGACACAAAACAAATCGATAAGCCTTCTCCATGCTAGAGTTCGGCCATAGAGTGTAGGTAGTAGATTGGCCACACCCGTCTCGAAAATCTTTTCAAGCTGCATAATTGAAATCGTGTCCAAATCCTAGTGCGGGAATTAACGTCGTCGCGGTCTGAAAGCTCGTTTGAAAGGTGCGGCGCTGGGGAACATAGAGTGGAGGTATCGGTGCACGCTCTCCGATTTCCATGTTCCCAATCTCTTGATTGCCGCGAGTGGAACTCCCCGTTTGAAATAAAACACCGCGCCTCCCCGTCTAAAGCTGTGGGAACCCTTGTGTTTAATCCCGGCCTTGTGGAATAAACGCTTGAGTGTGGCTCTCCAGTAAGACGCTGTGAGGAAGGCGCCGGATTTGAAAACAAACAGTGGTTTCTTGCTGTGCCCCGGACGCTGTTTCAGGTATCCGGACAGCGCTCTGATGGGACAGTACCTGTCGCCTGAGGCGGCGAAGGCGATGTTAGTGGCCTGTGACCGCCGCTGCAGTGTCTTAGACCAACGCAGAGACAATCTGCACTTGGTGTCGGTTAGTCGGATGTCCCTCCTTTGTAAATCCTTAGTGAAATCGCGAGTGCTAGCTCTTCTTACCGTGTAATTTGAAATCCTCAGAAGTGAAAAGAAAGCTAGTACTAGCACTGTGCGCACTAACAGTGGGTCCTCCTCGTGCTTCGCTGCTTTGTGTAGCTTCTTCAGCTCTGCAAAGCGGAGATACGGCTGCGGACGGTAATCCTCCGTATCTACCTTAGTTAAGCCCGTGAACCACTGCTTGACTTTGTCAGAGAACACAGCGTGCTCTAAGAGGCCTTTGTCGCGCATAGTGCCACGTAATGATGACAGGCAGTTGGCGATTGACCCGACCGCTAGTCCCTGACCCCGCTTGAATTCTAAGTAGCCCATGAATGCTTTCGCGGATAAGCGCCTCCATTTGAGCCGTTCCTGTTTGCAGAATGCGGTGAAATGCTTAAGATGTGAAGCTCTGTTGCTGAGTGTACCCGGCCTTAGGTGTTTAGCCCTGGTCTGCTCAGCTAGCCGGATTAACTCGTCGAGCTGGCCCATCTTACAGGCCCAGGGGCGGTAGCCAACACGTGTTCGGGAGCGCGCACACCACAATGCCACTAAGCTCCAGCTGCCGGACTCGATCGGTGAATGGCGGGCCGAGCGCGGCCCGGGACAGCGCATCTGCTGTCAGTGTGAGGGTTTCACCCGGCGTGTGCTTCACGGTCAGCTGAGCGTCAGCGGCTGCCGTTATCATAACCACCTCTCGGGCAATAGAGCGCAGAATGGGGTGTTTGGATTTGTAATTGGTGAGGGCGTGTACTGAGCTCTGGTTGTCACTCAGCAAAGTCACGTCGGCGTGCTGATACGCGGTTGAGAAGAAGCGTAATGCGAACAGAGCATTTAAGCATTCAATACAATTGATGCTTAAATCCATTCCCGCCCACCAATCTGGGAAAGTCCAGCAGTAAGCTAGGTTCCCGCAAATCCCGCCGGCACCGGTCAGGCATGCATCCACGGAAATGGTGATTGCTTCCCGCACCGGCTGCAGTAGATGAACCCCTTGTGATCTTACCAGGAAGTGAGCTAACCACCATAAGTCTTGTCGTGCTCCGACTGACAGGTGACTGGCGCCGTGGTGTTTGGTGTGGGCTTGGAAGTCCTGTATGCGCGATAAAAAGGGGCGAGCCGCTTTTCCACATTTCACAATGTGAAAAAGCTGACCAAGGAGCGACTCTGCCTCTTTATGCTCGTACCTCCTATCCTCAAATAACCAGGCGCATACCACCGAATGAACCTCCGACAACTTCACCGGGTCGATCCGCATGCTCATCTCGAGTGTGTTGAATTGGACGCCTATCCAAACGAGTGAGGTGCGTGGGCTCAAGCATTTCTCGTAAGACAATTCGAGGCCTAGCGAGAAAATCAGCTGAGTGAGCTGAAGGTAGCTGTCCCATGCTTGTTGCTCCGAAGCTTCGCCGCCACAGAAGTCGTCGATGTACACATAGACTTCTTTGTGTAGGGCGGAGAAGAAGAACTTAGAAATGGCCAGGGTGGCCAAGGAGCAAGCCAGAGCCCCATTTCTGGCCCCAAATTGGATGGCTCTGTCCACGAAGAATTCGCCGTCCAGCCACACTCCTGTGAGTGGCCAATCCCGCGGGTCAATCAAGAAAGACCGATAAGCTCTGGCGATATCCAGTGAATAAAGATATGAGCCTCGGCCTTTACGCATGATCATGTCCGCGATGTCATCGACACTCGGAAGGATAACTTTCCGGTTGCACCCCTCATACCATTCCGATGGTGTGCCGCCGTTCACGCTCCTCTCTTCCCCATAACTGAGGTTGAAAATGACTCGCCGTTTAGTGGAGCCCTTCTTTCCTCGGGTCATAGAAGGGTTGGTGTTATTCCACTCGGCGAACGGCGGTTCCGTGAACGGTCCTAGGACCGCTCGGAGGGTCCGTTCTTTCCGCAGGTAGTCGATAACATCCTGCTTGTGCCGGTTAGCCGAGGGATGGTTGCCAGGGGGGCGATGTGGTGGCTTGTCGCCTAGAAACCCGAGCGGAAACCCATACACAATAAAATCGAGGAGGTCGCACTCGTGGTAGTCGGCGAGTATCCTCTCCCAGTTGGCGATGTTGAGGCCCGACTGTAAAGGGATGCGCGCCCCTCTGTGGTTTGGCAGGTTGACCGCGGTAACCTTCTGGTAGAGAAGAGCATCTCTCTCTGCTTTGGCTAGAAAGACCTCCGAAGCTCGGGGAGGCGGTAGTGTGCGGTTGCGGAATTCCCCGGCAGACCCTCCCCTCTTCGGTACCCTGGCCTTGAGGAAGTTACGGTGAAAATAAGCTCTGGGAGCTTTGTACCTGAAATAATCATGATCACGATCTGAGTGATCGGCGCTATCCATGGGCGAGCTACCACCAAACGAAAACGTGCGGGGAAGGAGAGACCGGAGATACGGGACTCAGGCTTAAGGCGACGCACCTGGCGTCGTAACAAACTGAACCCTCGTCAGGCGAAATCGAGTCGAATGCGCTCGACCCGAAATCAGACAAATCACAGGCTCCGTCGCGCGCTAAGCAAGGGATGATTAATGAGGATGATAAGGTACTGAGAGATGAAGCTTGATGCGACGACGCCTACCACGCACTATCTAACATTAAACGGTTAATCATCCTTCGAGCCTTCGCCCCCCTCCGCCTTCCGCTTTTTATTGCACCTCGTTTCTCTGTGGTTATCCTTGCGCCCCTCCTTAGCAAAACAATACGCGCACACATGTTTAAACTTTTTATTGCCCTCGACGTGAGTGTAGCCGCGCTCAAAGCACTTCCCCTGATTGTAATCAGGGCATGGGACGAGTGTCAGCTTTGGCGGCGGCGACGCCCTCCGTGGGGGTTCGGCTGTGCTCGTACTCGGGCCAGCTGCTACTACTTTGGCGGCTTCTCGCTCGCTAATCCAAAGCGCCTTGTTTTTAAAGGCTATAATCTGCGACTCAGATTTGTCTTTGAATCGCCCTTGCTCGAGCTCTTGTAGCGTGGCCGTGATGCCCTCCCTGATAATGTTGAAGGAGTAATATTGCAGGTCTTGTAGCGATTCTACGTGGAGAATTTTCGCTACCTGTGCGACCTTGTCCCTGCCATTCTCCTCGTATTTCTGAGACATTCGTAGCAGCCCAAGAAGCATCTCGTGGGTGTTGGCCTTGTCGTACTTCGGTTGAAGGCCGTTGTGCCGCTTCACGAATTCTTGGGGCCAGTCAAAGGTGACAGGGACAGAAGTATCCTTCTGCTCTCTGACCAGTCCCGACTTCCGCGACTTGCGTTTCTTCAGCAACTTGCGAGCGGCTCGGCGCAGTTCAGCCTTGGATCGGGCTTTGTGGGATTTTCTTTTCCGCTTCTTCCCCTTGGAGGTCTGCTTCGTGCTCTTGGTGGTCCGCTTCTTGCCTTTGGTGGCCTTAGCATCGGCCGAGTCGCTGTCCGAACAAAGCTCGCTGGAAGAGAACACGGCGCTAGAGTTGTCCTGTGCTGAGTCCGCAGCACTATCTTCCTCGGTTGAGCTTCCGTCGTCGTACTCTTCTGAGCTCTCGTGGTCGCTCGCCTCATCCTCTTGCTCCTCTTCCTCTTCCAGCTCTTCCTCGTCCTCCTCTCGCTCTTCCTCATCTTCCTCTAGCAACGGCTCCGACTTCTCCAACTCTGAGGTTGACTCCTCGGCCGATTCGGATTCACTGTCCGAGTCCTCCACCGGTGCGGTCGGTTTCTGACGTCGATTCAGCCTCGCTACTCTTCTCTCCAGGTCTAGCTTGTCTTGCTCTAACTTGTTAACACGTTCGAGCAGTTGAGCTAGCTCCGGTGCTTGTGCCCCTGGCGCTGGGGGAACGGCCCCTCCTCGTCCTCTACCACGACCAAGACCACCCCTCCCTCTGCCCCTCCCTCGGGGGATGACGGGCCCGGGCAAGGGACGGTTACATCTTGCTCCGACAGGTCGGGGGTGACGCTCCTTGCAACGAGTGCAGACAGCTAAGCGTTTAGGTCTATCGGCCATTGCAAAAACTTCGAGGTACGACAGAGCGTGCAGCGAGCGTGTTGTCTGTCAGTCGGTTGACCTAAGACTGACCTCGGCGGTGAGCGGCGGCGTCCTCGCCTCGCTTGAGCTCTCGGCACTCACTATCTCCCATGATGCACTATAATGCTCTCACCCTCACGGTTATCCCATTATACACAGATTATCATTAAAATATTCACAAACAAACTTTTTTGGTACAGGCTACGTCGACGACCCTGGGGTCGTCGGAATAGAGCCTCAGGCTACGTCGACGACCCAGAGTAATGGTTTAAACTAAAATTCTATGTCGACGACGACCGGGTCGTCGACGTAGCCTGTACCAACTTTCTTTGGTACTCCAATATATTTTCTTGAGTCAGCTGATTTACCGTATAATTAATTAGGTCGCACCTGTTCACGATTGACTAATTCTCATCATGTACATTTTGCATGAGTAGTGAAGTATTTTGAAGGTGAGTAATTCTCTATTCGGGATGATTTGTTTCCCTTTAATGTGATATGTCTTGATGGAAAACCATGTCCCAATATTTGCTACACTAGCGATTGGTGTCTACCTGCCCACCTGAATAAACCTGGTCTCATAGATCATTCAGTGTTATACCTCGTTATAAGTGTTTACTCTGCTTAATGTGTCTAAGTTTCAAGTTTTATGTTTCATTCTATTTTATGGACATCATTTCGACTGCGGACAGACTATATTCATGTGCACCTACACACGGCGCACAATAAATCAATGTATGGCCTAGAATAACAGGATTTAGAGAAGAGCTCCCACCAAATATATACAAAAATCAGACGTCCAAGTATTTCATCTCTATTCGGTAAGATTTGTTAACCTTACGATGTCTTCATGGAACACTGTGTCCCAGTATTTGCTACTATAGCGATTGTATTCTACATCACTGCCTGAATAAACATGGTCCTTGTTAATGTGTCTTCAGACGTCCAAGTATTTTATATCTTAAAGCACACGTGTTTAAATATTGCAGTTATTATGAGCCGCTTGCTTGAGGACTTCGGTAAGATTAAAAGCCTTAATAGACGTACGAATGCAATCATTAGAAGATCTGGACTACTACGTTTTATGGTGATACTACTGATATTATCGGGGTTGTACTGGTTGTATTTAATAACCCAAGAAGTAGACACGAAAGAAGAACCAAAACGTAACTGGCCTGTCCCTCCAAAGTTGAACCAGCCACAGAATGTTGGTAGAAATATGGTAGATATCCCAAAAATGGAGAAAGAAACTCCCAAAGGTCAGTACTCTACAGTTTACTTAAATGAGTCATTTCGAAGGTCAGCTTTATTTCTCGACAAACCAGTAAAGGCGAATCGTCATATGATTTATAATTGGCATTGTCTGTGCGAGGTGTCTGGCCAACAGAGTGTATTGTGATTAACAAAACAATTATTTACTTACCAATTGTATGTGATCTTCATAGCGCCTGACACATCAAAGGAAAGAGTCAGCGTAGGACAAGTGCATATAGATTATATAGCGAGGCACTTAGAAGCACACATAGAAGTTATAAGTCAGCTCAACTCAGATTTGCCTACTGGTAAAATCACACTGAAGAACACAGGGGACAAAACTATCACAGCCACTGTACCTACTGATGACACATCACAGGATGCTTGGGCCATCTACTTCTGCACATTTAGTTATCTGGAACCACGGATTCTCAGAAACAGAAAATTTTCTCGCCTTGGTGACAACCAAGAGATGAAAATCTCCCACCCTGACGGCAGAGCTTGGAAACTCGAGCCTGATGATAACTTCAAATCCTTAGCCCCAGGTTGAAATTACACATCATAATACCGATATATTTTGTGTTTCGCAATAATTCAGATATAATGAATCTCTTAATTGCGTACCTGTTCAATGGTTCCGCTAATTTGTTCATATTTGTTCATTAGATTGGTGGCCGTAGAGGACATGACCTTGAGGAAAAGCATCATCTGTTTGCTTTTGACGGTACAGGACCTTTTACTTACTCTAGCGGTTCTGGTTTTTACACAGTGTCCAACTTTACAGAAATACTCAAACACGCAGCTAATAATCATATTCAAATTATTCCTGAATTTGACATGCCTGGTACGTATGCGCATGTTTGTAGTTTACTGAATTGTATATTGTATGAACTGATACTGGAGACATGAAGATATACTTGGTATATCGATTAATACATGATACATAAACCGGCATGTAATTATTAAATCAACTACGCATGGATTAACTTAATTGAGACTGTCAATTAATTGATTTCAGCTCATTGTCATGCTGCTGTACAGAGCATGAAGATGAGAAATGAAAGACTGAAGCAAAAGGGCGCCTCGGATGCGGATGCACAGGAGTTTCTCCTCAGTGATCCATTGGATAAGTAAGTCATACTAGATTATCTGGATTAGCACTGACAAAGTAACTCCGGACTTGAACTAAAGTGAGCCTTATTGTAGAACATGTGGTGTACGTTTACACTCTACAAATATCTGTACCAAACTGAATTCAAAAGGTTGACCGTAAGGTTTCTAAGATTACCGCGAAGAGATAAGATATCTACTAACGATTGGTCATTATTAGGTGATCCTAGAAGTCATGTGTTAATTAGCGGGCCCACAAAGTGTGTATGAGGTCAATCAACTGTAACAGCAACTCTTACAAAGACTAAACCATGACAAGAGTTAATCACATCTAAACTGTATGTTGTGACAAAGAATTAGGTATCTAAATACTTAGATTAAGTCCATTCTACTTTTCCTAATTCACTACAGCTCCATAGTTGAACTTTTGTATTTTTATTCCATTTCATATTTCTGCATGTAGCCTGATCTGCTTTTGCTCTCATGTGGTAACCACTTACTCTGCTCTCCCTACTCTGCTTTTGATACTCTGTTTTCTTACATCTCACTACTCTGCTTACTCTCGTCTTGCTGCTCTGCTTATTCTACTCACGTTTCTGCTACTCTGCTTACTCTGCTCACACTACTCCGCCCTCCCTTCTCTGGTCTCCCTACTCACACTATTCCTGCTCACACTATTCTGCTTACTCTGCTCACACTATTCTGCTTGCTCTGGTCTCCCTACTCTGCTCACACTATTCTGCTTATTCTGCTCACACTATTCTCCCTACTCTGGTCTCCCTACTCTGGTCTCCCTACTCTGGTCTCCCTACTCTGGTCTCCCTACTCTGCTTACTCTGCTTACACTACTCTGCTTACTCTGGTCTCCCTACTCTGGTCTCCCTACTCTGCTTACTCTGCTTACACTACTCTGCTTACTCTGGTCTCCCTACTCTGCTCACATTATTCTGCTTACTCTGCTTACACTATTCTGCTTGCTCTGGTCTCCCAACTCTGCTCACACTATTCTACTTACTCTGCTTACATTACTCTGCTTAATCTGGTCTCCCTACTCTGCTCACACTATTCTGCTTACTCTGCTTACACTACTTTGCATGCTCTGGTCTCCCTACTCTGCTCACATTATTCTGTTTACTCTGCTTACACTACTTTGCTTGCTCTGGTCTCCCTACTCTGCTCACACTATTCTGTTTACTCTGCTTACACTACTTTGCATGCTCTGGTCTCCCTACTCTGCTCACACTATTCTGTTTACTCTGCTTACACTAATTTGCTTGCTCTGGTCTCCCTACTCTGCTCACACTATTCTGCTTACTCTGCTTACACTATTCTGCTTGCTCTGGTCTCCCTACTCTGCTCACATTATTCTGTTTACTCTGCTTACACTATTCTGCTTGCTCTGGTCTCCCTACTCTGCTCACATTATTCTGTTTACTCTGCTTACACTATTCTGCTTGCTCTGGTCTCCCTACTCTGCTCACATTATTCTGTTTACTCTGCTTACACTATTCTGCTTGCTCTGGTCTCCCTACTCTGCTCACATTATTCTGTTTACTCTGCTTACACTA